>JAPYYX010001060.1:0-31906 GCA_030522605.1 Cremastinae sp. B BG-2022a | reverse complement strand
ACTGAAATCAACGCTCGAATTTTTTCGTTAATTGGTTCATAATCATGCGTTCATGGTACGAATTCGGGTTTTTTTTATAAATAGAGAAAAAAAAATATTAGGCTTTACAGAATCGTGCGGGAAAGTATCAAAAATTAAATATAAAATAAATAAATTTCAAACCTGTCAAAAAACGGCAAACTCGGAAAAAAAGAGTAGCGGTAGCTCAAGAGCGTACAGTTGACGTTCCGTAAATGTACCTGCCTCGAGTCGCTACCGCGACTCTTGATGCGAAGTGTCTCATTTTAGATTATTTTTCTTGAATATTTTCTTTGAGATTTTTTTAAAATTAGTTCTAAATAAATAAAGAATGAGAGCGTTGTTTGTGTTTTTTTTCTTTCGGACAATGCAATATTTTTCTTGAATATTTTCTTTGAGATTTTTTTAAAATTGGTTCTAAATAAATAAAGAATGAGAGTGTTTGTGTATTTTTTTTTCTTTCGGACATTGCAACAGAATGGAAAAAGTAGATAAAAACGAAGATTTATTACGGGCACGTATTCGGATGATTCGATAAATCTAAATTCATAACTCCCACGTGGATCCAAGAATGTGGAACTACCCTGGTCCTGAGTTCCCTCAGAGTCCTTATAAATTCACGTGTTTATCGTCCTTCTCTAAATGTCAACTAGCTCGTACAAGCTTTCAGGCTTTTCTCATCTAATTCTCTCTATTTCTTGAGGATCCTTGAAAATTCCTTATAAATAAGGAACAAAAGAAAAAATATTTATCCCATAAAAATATAATTAAAATGAAGCTCCAATATTAATTCTGACAAAATTCTCGTCATTTTTTAAATAAAATAATCAATAAAAAAAATATTTTATTCACATCAAAGGTAAAATTAATAAAAATTATGTAATCAAGGCAAAAATACACTCAAAGATTAATATTTATGTTTTTTAAGGACTTTTTAAAAATAATTTTTAATCATTCAAAGTTTTTTTTTATTTAAAATTATTAAAAATTTGAAATTCTGACTGAAACAGACCATAGATGGAAGGATTGTTCATAAACGTAGGAATAAAGTGTAATGTATTCTACACTACTGTACAGGGAACGTACTTACGTATCGCATAAATAAGCGAGTCCAGGGACATGTAGCATAGGTAACAGAAGAAGAATGGGATTGCAAAAGCCTCCATGCATATTATGGGAAAGTTTAGTCTTCTAACAGCTTCGTGAATTTCTCAAATTTTTGGAGAAAAGTGAAGAACAGTTGAAGAACAGTTGAAGTCAGAGTTACTTAATTTTGATAATCGTTAGCATACCGTGAACTTTTGGTTAGCATTTACCTTGTGAAACAAATATAATTAAAAAATACTTCTTTAATTGAAGTAATTACATTAAAAATTTTAATACATCATTACTCTTTATTATACCTAAAATACTTAAAATACTTTGATCATCCTGTTTGCAAGAATTTATCAAAGGCGTTATTGTTGAGAAGCTTAGTATCTTTTTACGAGAATAATATTTTTTACGACTGCTTTACGAGCTTGAATTTTTTTTTGCAGAGGAAGAGTGGAATCCTGGCGGCAAAGGTCGACAGTCCAATGACACAGGTGAGATAACTATATCTTCGTAATATTAACAAATAGAAGCTAAAAATGTAACTGCTATAATTACTCGCGGTTTGACGACAGGATGATAGTAAAAAGTCTTCATTTTGAACAGGAAGAAAATTTTAATTTTGAAATCATGATTAAAATAAAAAAATAAAAAATATTTTTTCACTGTAATTTTATACTAATGAACTGGGCTCTGGTTTTTTATTCATTTTTCGTTTTTCCGTTGATTTAATTTTCTTCCCACTCAAATTTCAACCCACGTCGGACCTTTTATCAACAATTTTTTTTACAAACGTTTACACAACGATACTCGTATACAAATTATTCCAACGCCGATAGAAAAATTTTCCCAGCTCCTTTGTCCTTTTCTCTGCATTTTTGTCTCCCGTTCCTTTTCGTGCGATACTGCCGTAATGATCCACATTCTGAAGACCTTTTGTACCTTAAGGAACGGCCAAAGGGCATAAAAAGACCTCGCAGGGATTAAAGTAGCGAGGGCGAGAGAGAAACACGCGTCTCGGCGACTTGGCTCGGGTTCTCAATCATTGACCGCCTCCTGCGAGTTTCACCGGGATCGCGATTCATTATTCACCCAGTTTTAATCACCGAAACCCTTCTCTTCGTGTCGACACGGCCAGACCGCGATAAAGGACAAAAACGAGAAAATACATCACTCTTATTTAAAAAATTCATCTAATTCCTCCTCGACGCTTGTACCATCGTTAGCCAATTTTATTCTTATTTTTGACAAATCTGATAAAAAATAATCTCAAGACTTTTGAAAAAAATCGACCTAGATAATAAAAAGTTAATAATTATTAACTTTATTATTACACATTATTATTTAAAATGAAATTAGGGAAAAAAATCTTTTAGTGACAAAATGCATGGAACATTTCAACTTCACATTGTGAGAGTATTTTTACAATTTTATTATTTTTCACAAAATTATGACAAAAACTAGTTTTATGCATATAATCGTTCAAAAATTTGAAATACAATATTTTATTTGGTATATTTAAGTTGTGAGAGAATTTTAAAAAGATTTATAATATCATCAGACAAAATTATAACAAAAATGATTTTCTTTAATTATTAGAAAACCAGAAATACAATATTTTCTTGTTTTACTTATCTTAGTCTCCTATGAGTTCTTTCGATGGCTCGGGATCGAGGGGACTCCTTTTCTTATTATATGTCAAAAATTATATAAATCGATCGAATATAAAATTTTGGTTGGCCAACCCCGAGTCACTTTTACGCCGATCCGGCTACCTCCGAATCCCGAAGCCAAGAGAGCGAGGTTGCGAGAGCGATACGACGAGCAGGAGAAAAATCTCCCACTCCCGAATTTATTCGAATCGATCGATGATCGATTTATAGGCTCCCTCTTTGATACAAAACCGCGTCATTTCAAAATTATTTCGTGCACACCTTACAACATAATAGTTAAATTTATAGAATTGAATTTCAATTTCATTCGTATTCAATGAGAGAGCGGCCCGTCGACGAGAAACTTTTATGATTTTTTAATACAATTTTTTTCGCGGTTTTCTTACTCAATTTTGCATCACCTTATCGCAGCGTCATCTTATCGATAACAGGGTTGTTTGAATTTTGTATACAGAATTTTGTTGTTGAAAGTTTCATCGTTGAATTTTCCATCAAAGTTATCTTAACGAAGTTGCGTTCGTCCGTGACTTTTCTCTCTCCCTCGAGCATTTATACAGCTCGTTTTCTCTCCAGCGTTGCGTCATTCCTGACTGAACCTTTCCTTCGCTCTTCCGCGCTATCCCGTTTCCTGATTCTCTGGGGAAATATTCGCTACAGTCAAATTACATCCGGTAGACGAGGAAAATTGAATGTCGACGAGCCAATGTGTGCGGCATATCTATTTTTTTTTTGTTTATTTTTCTCTCAACATTCCTGGCAAATTATTTTCATCGTGACGATAATATTTGCTGAACAATGAACTGAAATTCCTGCTATTAAGTATTTGTACGAACCCGGTAAATTATTTAACTTTCATCCAAATCCAACTTCATTCAGGTCTTTGTACTAATTAAAACACGTTGCGCTTCAAACTATTTTCAAAAATAAATGAATCCCCAAGGATCGGATCAAAAAGGAGAGGAAGAAAGCATTGTGCATTGTACATAATTATTTCTGTCTTTTCTCGTCAGGATCCTGTGGGATTTGTAGTGTTTGTATCTTCCATCAAAATAATTAATTTCTGGAAAAAATGGGACTGTGTCAGACACGTTCCTGAAAACTTTCAAGCTTGAAATTTATGAAATAAATTTATTCTCTCGTGTTTGAAGTGTACATCAACCAGTCACTTACCTTTTGAATGACATAATTGATTTGACACCAAAATTGATTCTCTGTTTCGACAATTACAAATCATTTAGTGTCAATTAATTTCACTGCCAACTCCTTACGTCACGTACGAAGTGAAGTGTTAACATTTACTTGATTGGACTCAATACGTGAGCAATTTTATACAGAAAACAGATAAAATAAAACTTAAACTACATGAAATACTCATTTGTTGAAGAAACTAGAACGCCATATATTATTAAATGGCTTAGTAATTCAAAAACCTGTGTAAACGTCAGCGAAACTAATTCAAGTTTTATCGCAATCGGATGAACAGTATGAGAACGGATACGGGACATGCATTTGGTCCTTCTTTATATAAATACATTTTATATACATACATATGTATATAACACATATATAAATAAATTTATTTATCGATAACAAACTTTATATCCATTTCGTCAGGAAGCTCGTCACGAACAGGTTTTCTCCTCGAATAAATAATTTTCGAAAATAATTATCGAATATTGTGCTTCACAGGGACCAAAATCTATTTCGAACGTCAATCGAAAAGCTATTAAGACTTCTATTACTTTTTCAACTTTATTCCTGGTTTTATCATACCATTCGTTTTTGTTTTGGATAACCAATGCAAATGTCAATTGCACGGTATTGCGGAAAACTTTCCATCAGGATGTTTCTTGAAATGCATTCTCGTACCCTGTTTTGACGTTCACTTTGTATTTATACTCTCACCGCTGATGGAAAAGTAATACGATTTTTCTGGTAAAAGACTTTAATCTTTTTTCATTCTCAAATTAATTTTCTAGCTTGTTTGTGCTCTCCTGGTTTCGTTATTAAAATAACTGCGCGTATTTGAAAACAGTTCTAGAACAAGAGTAAAGAAATAGAGGTACACAATTTCTTGGAGTGTACAATGAAATGCGACGGAATTCTTGTGAAAGATGATTACATAGAGATGGTTTCAACATTTTTAGGTTGGTAACAAAAACGCACGCATTAAAAGAATCAAGACTGAAAGAATATTGAAAATGAGTGTCCTTTTTCATTCGTATAACACTTTGTATTTATTTATTATTTATTTAACAACACTTCGCTCTGGTGGTGTCTCCGGCACTGCTCCCGATTTGTGATGGGTCCTTTATTTTATAATCTCGAGTACCAGGTAGATCTGCGTAGGGATGATGAGCATAGGGGGATGATGTTTCCATTTGGTTACACAGTACAATTCGAAATGACAATTCTCTTGTTATCAATTGTTTGTTCAATAAAATTATCAAAAAGTTCATTTTAGTTATCAACTTCTTTAATCTGTTCACTTTTTGCATCAGACACATTTGATGAGCCATCAATCATGAATGATCACTCATATATCATACGTATCCCTATTTTTAAAAAGGTCGTGACGCTCGAAGTGTAATCGCTCATCCACACTTTTGACTGGTCTATTTGTAATCGCTTTGGAACCAAGTTCACCAATCGAAGTGATGACTGAATATCACATTTCACTTGTCCAAGTGTCAAATTGACCGGAGGA
Source organism: Cremastinae sp. B BG-2022a (assembly GCA_030522605.1). Taxonomy (NCBI): domain Eukaryota; kingdom Metazoa; phylum Arthropoda; class Insecta; order Hymenoptera; family Ichneumonidae; species Cremastinae sp. B BG-2022a. The sequence continues at coordinate 26,416 of JAPYYX010001060.1, read as the reverse complement.
AGGAGAAATTTATCGTTTTTAGATTTTGATATAAAAATTTCAATATTCCTCTTTTAAGAATTCGTATTTGTTTATTATTGATTACATTTCATGCTTATGGGATTGAAGACTTTTAGTGATACGTCTAGATAATTCCATCAAAATCTAAGCTCTAATGTACGCAAAATCTGATGATAATAAAAACAATTTGAACCATCCACTTGCCAAGGGATAACTCTCAAAGTTCGAAGTTTCTTCGAAATCGTAGATGAAAGGTTTCCTAAGTTGCTCAAAAGCTAGATTTCTTCTTGCGAAGTTCGTTCCTGCATTCAACTCTACCGAGTCCACTTTAACTTAAAGAATTTATTCTTAAACTTCAGCGAAGTATAACGCTCAAGATCTCATGACTTCACTGTAAATTAATTATCTTATGAAAATCCGTTTAATTTTTGGGTCATGGATTTCAAGATTAGAGCGAGAGTTCGTCTTTCGTTAACCAGCGAAGATTTTCCAACGCGTATAGCCTCCAAGTGGACGCATTACGGGCTTAATGTGACCCCTGTGGAAGAGGGTTCTTGGTGGGCTTCCAAGGCCAGGTTTTAGTTTCACCTGCAACGTTCTAACTTGCTCTTGGAAATTGATACCTATAACAGCTACGTGCACGTATACGTATAGTCACATTACGAAAAATCAACGAGTTCCATTTTCTCGTGCTTTTGACACTAGCTCCTCGTCAGCAGAACGGAACTGACGGATTTGACAATGCTTCCACATGGTCGCTGTTTAATTCCATTATTCCGTTCTGTTTCTCGATCGTTTTATTCGATTGCGCGAAATTGAATTACTTCGACATACTGCAAATTGAAAATTTCTTTTATTTTATTAATTTCATTGGTAGTTTCACATTTTTTTGTCATTTGTGAATCATGAAGTCGTCGGGGTGCATAAGGAATTGGAAATTACGTAGACACCATCTCATTTGTGGAATTTGCCGAGTGAAAAGTTAGATTGTGATACTTCGCTGTGAATACGTCGTCGAGTTTCCAGCTATTTTTCCTGACGTGATTTATTTGGCCATATTCAACGATGTCGGAAAGTCTGCGCCAAGGAAAATAGGAGCAGCAGCTCCGGTGCGTGATCCTTCTGTTTGGGAAAGTTCCACGCCTGCTGCCTGCAGAAACGGAAGAATTGACGTATAAAAGCGTATAGGTATTCGATATAAATAAAAATAAGCCAGCTCCGTCTAGCAGAAACACGTTCCTCTCGCGAGCAAGGAAAATATTCTCATTTCATCAGTGGAACAATTTAGTAGTGAATTTCAGTAATACATTTTCTGGGATCCAAAAATTCACGAGCAAATTGAATTGACTTGCGAATTTCAACATTCTGAATTTCATATCATTCCACTTTTTCCATTCATTCCAATTTTTCCTACCCATTACGTCCGTAGCCCACTTACGACCTAACCTTATATGGCATTCGCACTTGGGTATAGGAAAACTGCGGAAACTCGTGCCGATGCAGTTGGTAATGTCTCTTCTGGATTCTTCGAAGTCGTTAAAGTTCACCTAACCTAGTAGTGGCTGTAGTTAATGTTGTTTAACTTGTGGTACCGCTAGAACTCAACACTGATCAGGAGTCCAGTACTATCGACCCACTTGGATCCAATGCACCCATCAAAAAGAGACATTGTACTTTTGCATTAGAGGATGTACCATGTCAATGTAATCAAATGATGTACATAATGGACCATTTGTTCAAATTCACATACGTGTATTAGACATCATCTAAAAAACTTTGCTAGCTGACTGATTGCTTTATCAACACATAGCTCAAACCACTGAACCTAGCAACATGTAGTAAGAGCATGCAGGCTTATCATATAGTGCTACAACTATTAAGGGTTCTTCATAATTTCGACGACTCTGTAGAATAATGAAATTAAATGAATTCATTTACGTCTGTTTTAATCATTTTGGCCCAACCATATCATGATGAACATATGTTTGGAAGTTACTACCTCAAAATAGACTACATAGGATTGTGTTTGTTCAGTCCCTGGGTAGATTCAATTTTACCCGCGAATTCATCAAGCCTCTCCCTTATATATGTGCTCTTATATCTACTGTACGCACGGCAGCGCGCTCCACTTGAGACGGTGATCGTCTTCCCTCTTGCACACTGCGCTTCGCTCGCTTTCCCTTGCCTCAGGCACGATTCGCATAGCGACGCGACCAAAGTAGCCACTCATTTTTACATCTCGACGTGCAGCGCACGTTTACCCTTTTTGCTACACTTAAATGTAGTATTTACCAGTCAATAATTACGAAAAAAAATCAGAATCGATTCAGATTGAATTTGTAAATAAACTTGAGTTATCTTCTTGAAATTGATTCCTCAATAAATTTGGCAGAAAAACGTCAATGAAATTAGTTGTAATCCAGTTCGCACTGACTTTATTTATTGAATTCGCGAACTGATCCAAGAAATTCTACATAATTTCGAAGAAACAACTATCATTTATGAATTCCTTTTCGTCATTTCGAGTTAGCTTTGTGCATATGCGGAAGACATGCAAATTTTGCGCAACCCTGTACATCTCATGCGCCTTTTACGCAAACCTTCTCGCGTTAATTAACATCGTTAGGGACGCGGAAGGACGAGCTTTTATCTTTTCAATATCACATCGCTCTCTTACCAACCGCAAAAGTTAATGTACCTTCGGCGTAATTTAACCCGATACACTCGAATTACTGGCGATGAGCAAAGGTGCCACTGCTTGCACACACTATACAATGAACTACATAAACTTTTCCTACGTCTTGGGAAATTGTGCTTGAGAAAATAAATTCAATATTGAGCCATTTGAAAATTAACACCTCTATACCCTGTTAGATTATGAGCTTGATAATTTCATCATCTAAGTTCATCAATCATTAATCGCATTTTAACTCATCAATAATTTTATCGACAGGTGTCTCTAGGATTGTTTTGTTGCATTGTTTTCTTGCATTGCTATCTTCAGTGGATACTATAAAAACTATTCATGAAATAACGAAACAGTCAGTGTTGGTCCAATTTTACGAGTACTTTACACGAGTATTCGCTCTTCGCTGACATAAAACGAAGGCAGACATCATTTCAACTTTTATTTAGCTGACTTATCTTAAATTATTTATTTCCCTCGAAAATACACGCGATCGATATTTTCCTGTAGCAGAAATCTGCAGGTTATTGAACCACCGCGCATCCACTATTATCCTCAAACATAGAAAGGTTCAAATCTAGACTGAACTATTTTTGCCAGCTTTTTCTTCCTAAATCCATGAGTCGGTAAAGCTGCCAGCGCGCGTTCTCTTAATTCCCAGACTCTGAAGATATCTGACCCAATCGATTGAAAACAAAAGTCAGCGACCCTTCCATTCGGAACTTCATTAAAAAATACCACATGAGTGTAAATGGAATAGAAATAAAACATCATCAACATGACTGCATTCGATTACTCATAGCTTGATCCACTGTGGTTCGCTTGATGGAAATTCATAAATGACTTAAAGGACAATACAAATTTGAATTTTGGCTAAACAAATAAATATGATTCATACGTCCTTTGTCTAAATTTCTCACATAAGCTGACAATTCAATTAACCATCCAATATCGAGAACCATTTCGTTACCAATTACGCCAATGAATCCAACATCGGTAAAAAAGTGCAAATCAAACAATCATTGAAGACATCCAACAATTGTTACCGTCAACATCTCTTCGTGACCCCGATGGAAGTTGGTGCAGCAGAAACGAATCTCTGACCGAGCAGGGGTAGTTCCTACGTCCAATCGGGCATCGATGATCGGTAAGGATGGAGAGCAAAGTAACCGTGAGTGGGTGGGAGCTGTAACGGCTGGTAGATGGCAGCTGGCGTCCTGAAGTTCGTTCTTCCTTGTTCTCCCGATTTCATTGACTCTCTCTCTCCCTCTTACTGTATATACCACGCACGCATACACATGAATTTTTCGTCTCTCTCTCTCTCTTTCTCTCTCGTGATTCCAGCCTCTAGCGGACGCCGGTAGAACCACGCTCGGGAGTCTCTTTTTTGAAAGACGCCACGCCCGACTCGCCAGTTGCCAAACTCGTCCGGGAGGAGCGCTAAGCACGCTTTATCTCGAATGCTCACGAGGGCACACGCGTACCGAGTGCCAGACCGTGTACCCACGAAAGTGGAGAGCGATGAGAAGGATAGAAGGAGAGAGATAAAGACGGAGAGAGTAGGAAAATAAGGAAGGAAAAGGAGAGAGAGAGAAAGAGAGAGAGAGACAAAGATAGATGGTGAGTGGAAAAGGCACGGATCGGCCAGTCGTGTGACGTTAACTGTCGCGGTGGGGGCTCGGAAATACGTGCTTTTTTCCCCTCCCTTCGTCTCCGAACGTCAGTCGGGGTGGCGCGTTATCGCGGGCGGGTCTCTCGAAAACGCCGATCCGAAATAATTCTCTTTCTCCTGCGTGCTAATTTAACGTCGGATACGTTGCATCGTAGTCTCTGGCGAGACAAAAAAGAAACTCGCGGGAAAGAGCGAAGGAAAAGCGGGAGAAAAAAAAAAGAGCGAGGAAGGAAAACAGCGACAAGTTCAATTTACTCTCGCTCGTTCCACCCACGCACGCCTTCACCCCGAGGGGTCGTGACCCTCTCATTGACACGGTGCGACACGTCGCGGAAGCTCCGCCAACTAATATTGATTATAAAACCGGTGTAGTGGCGTTTCGGTTTTTCGCTCTTTTTCTCTTTTTTATCTCTTTGTCTAAACTATATCTGTCTATCTATCTTTTATTTGTCTTCTTACTTCTTTCTTCTCTCTGTCTCGTTATCTCTCTCTCTCCGTCTCCGTCCGTTTTCTTTGCGTCTCTCGTTTCATCTCGCCGATTTTGGTTTTCGTTCGTCTTATCTCGCTTTTTCACCCTTCGGTAGTGCACGCGAGATTCCGGCACGAAACGACTCGAGGGTGCAGTTCGCGTTCGTGTATGAGAAAAATGAGAAAGCGAAAATAAAAAGAAACCGCCGAGGGAATAAAAGGACTCGATAACGAAAGTATCTCGTGGAGGATTCGAATAAATGTTTTTCGCTCACGGATGATTTTTCTCTCGAGTGCAAAAGCTGTTTTGAATTTTTCTTCACGTTCGTAACTCTCGCTCTCTCTCGCGAAAGTGGACACGATGTAAAAAGTCCGGGCGCGTTACGATCACGCGACGAATCATGACTCTGACGTTTGTGCTTTCTTTCGTTTTCTGTTTTTTTAATACAAAAAGCCTGTTGGGATAACCGCCAAGCGAAATGTGAGTAAATTCCGACTCTTTGCTTTCTTTTTTCTCCTTCGTTCCTTTTTTTCTCTTCTTTCGCCTTTTCGGCAAAAGCTCTCATTTCCGATCTCTATACGACTCGACGAATTTTTCATCCCCTCTTGCGTGAGTTCCTACATTATTTAAAACCTCGTGGCTCGAGCTCGTAAATTTTTATGTTTTCCAAAAGATACACGTCCTAGAAAAACTCTAATTTCTATATTTATTTTATTTGTTTTAATTTCGAAATATTATATTTTTAGTGGATAAATATTAGGGGTACGTTTTTAATTTATCGTTTTATCGATTGACAAGAAAATTGATTTATTGTCAGATTTAGATAAATTTTTAATGATATTTTAACGTGTTTTTGACGGTATTTAAAATTTGTTGAGAATTTATTGAACGGTGCATTTTTTTGTTTCTTGAGTTTTTTTTGTCTCATATGAGTTTAATCTTCGTGCACACATGGGCGCAGTGCGAAAATGCTATGCAACGGCGTTGCTGTACAGGAAGTGAGGATATCCGAGACGGAAATAAAACTCTTTTGTTCGTATTTTTTGTCAAGCCTGGTAACGACTGGAGAAGCGATGGCAGTGAGAGTTCCTGAAGAGTTGTTCATACTTTCTAAGGACACGTCCTTGAAGGAGTTTCAAAAAAATTCGATTCAGAGTTATATACGATTTTTTTGCTGAATTAAATCCAACTTTTTTACCGAGGATATTTATTAAAATTTAATTTCGAGTACTTCTTAAATAGTTGTAGACTTTTTTTTAATTTTCAAGCATGATACGAAAGCTGATAAAAATTGTGATTTTCATTGAGTCGTATAAATATTCAAAATTGAAAATTGAGTAAAAAATCTGATTTTCAAAATTTAATAAAAAATTTTTTGGGCTTGGTTAATGTTGAGCATTGTTGTTACAAAATCCAGAATAGTTTTCGTGGCCTTGATCTTTCGTTGGAACGAAAAGGAAGCCAGGAACTGGCGATTAATCCGGATTTCGGTGTAACAATGCAAAATCTGATAATGCGCAAGGGGAACCAATAAATCGATGAAGTCGCTCCATATGCATTATGCATACCACGGAGTCCGTACGTTCATTATTGAGAATGTCTGATGGTATGACGGTGACTGGGATGACATTTCCTAGTCATTTATTTCGTTCTCAAATGTCATCCAATTTCCTTCAATTCCTAAAAATAATTTTGTTATTAATAATTCAATTTTATTACCGAAATGACATCTCTGCTAATATCTCCAACACAGAAAATACGAAATGAAAGAAAAATAGTCAACAAAATTACTCAAAAATACAACAATTTGTTTTCTAAATATCTCCAACAATATCACCAAAATTAAATTGAAATAAATTCATTGAGATCTGGAGAACATTCTGTTCTTGTAAAAAATATTTCTAATGCATCAAAGTAATTACAAATAACAAAAAAATATATGAAAAATCGAATGTAGCGAAAATTTTTGAGTAAAAGTCGATCGAAATTCTTATTCCGTGATAAGCTGTGGTTTTTTTGAAGTTCAAGTATAAAATTACGGAAGAAATGGATCTTTCTGGGAAGGTACGTGAAAAAAAGTGCTCTCGTGTCATTCGTCTGGAGCGTAACGCGTGTCCCTTAGATTGGTATTTGCCAGATTTTTTTTTCTCTCGAGTAGCAAGCGATGAAAAGGAAACGTGCGAGGCTCTCTCGAGTGTGAGCGCGTATTTTTCGAGTCTATGGATTGGCTCTATATATAGCCGCGTCGGGTCCATTCTGTCCCCCCGAAACGTTCCAGGACCCTTCCTCGTTGCACGAAAACTTCAACCCTCCGGGTCTTGAGCTTCTTGCGCTCGCTCTTGCATTTTTTTTTATCTTCACGTTTCCTCGTTCCTTTCTTTTTTATTTCATTCCTCGCCGAAATGAACTTGCATCACTTGCGGTTCGGGCGCGGCTCGATTAGAATTCTCCCTTTCTTGTTTCTCTTTATGCACGAAAAGAATTTTATGCCAAAAATTACTATGGTTTTGTGCTCTGTCGGATTGCACGCCGGCAGAGAAAAAACTCAAGCCGTGTCCCTTCAAAATAATAATAATAATTCGTATTTTTTCATTTAAAGAATAGAAAATTTTGCTGTGGATTTTTTGTTAACAATTTGGAAATTTATTGAACAATTTAAAAAAATATATTTACAAAAATTTCTTCCACTTTTCTACGAAACTTTTTGCAAAAAATCGAAGACAATTTGGATGCTGATAAAAAATAAATATAGAAAAATAATGGATGGGTTTTTTTTCTCTGAGAATTTGAGGACTCTCGAATTCAAGTGAACAAAGTGTCGAGATTCCCTCACAAACATTCTTGTGATGTAAGAACGTTTGAGGAAAGCTTTGTGTCTGACAAAGTGAAACGAGAACGAGAGGCGTTCGAGCCCTTGGGTTTCCTGATGCTCGGAAAACTTATCTTCTCGCTGTACAAATGTTTCTATATTTATATCCGTATACGTAAAGAGACTCGAAAGTTCACACTTCGTCTTCATCGGAGACAACGCGAGTTATCTCACCCTCGAGAAAACCTTCTCGTTTGCTCGCTCGAAACCAGACGAGCGAGACGTAAAATATGACTCTTCTGTCAGATCTAAATCCACTTTTTTTTTCCTTATAAATGAAGTTTCGATTGATTTTTATTGTTCACTGACTATCTCAGGACGAGCACTTTTTTTGCTTTTTAGTAAATCGAAATGGAAAAAAAAAGATTTTTTTCGATTCGACGATTGTCAAAATTTGAGTCGAATTTAGACGTTATTTTATCGCCAATAAATTTTATAGAAATTGATTTATCACATTCTAGTATTTTTAAAAAATTTTCGTACTGTGTTTTTATCAATAAATAAAAAATTGTATTAAAATACTTTTCGCGTTAATTAATCTTTTTTAAACGTCGTATCGAGATAAAAACCTAAATTTCGTCACGAAATTGTAAAACGTCGCGCTGGTTCTGTTCGCTCACGGATAAAAACCGGTTTAACGCCGTTGCGTTACGATTATCGAAAATTCAGCATCGATGAGAACAAAAGAGTGCCCGATAATGATCGTGAAAGTTTAAATCACGATACCCGCGCGTTGTTCCATTTTACTGTTATTGAAAATGGGATTTGCGGTGAAAATGAATTTATCGCGAATTATCATCGTTTACAATCGCTACGACGCTTCGAGTAAATGCGGAAAAATATTTTTATACTTCACGTAATCCCAGAGCTTTAGATATTCGTTCTCATATTATTGATTTTTCGTCTCGCCAAATATTTTGAATCTCGTTTTATCCTGTATCGCGATCTCTCATTACAATGCAAATTAATTTCAATTTTTTCGTTTAAGTTTCTTCGCTCATTTACGCGAATTCGAAGAAAAAGGAAAAGATCCACGAATAAAAAGAATCGCTGCGTTAACGGGACTGACATAGCGAGAAGAAAAAGCTTGTTAAAATTTCACCGAAAGAAAAAGTACGAGCCAGTGGCCGTATGATTTTGTATTATTATCGTCTGATTAAGTTTACGTCAACGTATAAAAACGCTCGAGAGCCACATTTTTCATTCGGCAAACTGAAATAGCAATTTTCCTTTTTACTCCGCAACGGGCCAACATAAATTACAAACTCCTTTTTCCTCGGGGTTGTATACGTACAAATTAGGTCATCAACCCTTATGCTGAAAACTTTTGTAAATTTCTGACAGAGGTAAAAACTTCTGTTTCTCGTAAAATCCAACTTTATTTTAAATCTTTTTTATTTTGAGAAACTGATTCTCCACAATTTAGAAACAAAACGTTGAATGGCTTAAAATTAAAAAACGTTTAATTTAATTTAACTATAAAACTTTTGATTCATTTTCACGATTAAATAACGCTCAAAATATTTATAAAAGTTTGTTTCGATAATTATTAAAGATTCGTTAAAATAATTACTTAATATGAAATGAATTAAAATGTTTTTTTAAAATAACAAATATTTTATAATATCGATATGTAAAATACAGTTTGAGATGAATATTATAAAAATTTCTGGAAATAATTTCGAATGCCGAAAAAATAGAATGGAATTTCTTTTCGAGCACGTTTAAACTCTTCACGCCGGCGAAATCGTTTTTTTCACACGTAGAACCGAGTTTTTTGTTGTTAATCCGTGTCCGTCCACATATTTAATTACCGCACTCGGGTTCAAAGCTTCTTTGCATAAAAATACTTAATTCGTCCTCGGATTTCAGGCGGCCACGATCTACTAGGCGTGGCCCTTGCAGAATTTAACGTCCTCTTTTCAAAGCCTCAGCATATATGTACAATCTCATAAAGTCAAGCGACAAAGGAAACGAGAGTTTCAAATGACACAATTTGACTAGAGCCTACGAAACAATTATTCCTTTTTTTATAATGAATGAAAAATCCTTCCCCATTTTTTGGTTGAAATTTGGACATTGTTTGAATAAATTCCTTAACATTTTTCATCACAAATTTTTATATAAAATTTAAATAATTTTATTTAAAAAAAATTTTTCATAATTCTTCGGAAGAGTAATTTTGACGAGGAGGAATTTTTTTTTCGAGTCTCGTCTCTGCAAGACTATATCATCCGTTTCGTGTATTGAAAACACAGAATAATAGTTCACGTTCGTCGGAGCTCTTATTCGCTTTCGATATATGAAGTTCGATACACCATTTCGAGTGTATAGACGAGCATTGGCTGAGCGTGGAATATCGATTACCAAAATACTCGCGAGAGTACGTATTTTTCTCCACAAACGCGGAGGAGAGTTCTTCGGAAGAATGTTAAAATCCCATCGAAAACGAGGGACTTCGCTCTGTCCTTTATCGTACACATATTTTCATCATAAAATGGCATTATCAGATTCCTCGTACCTGACAACATGCGAAATTCAATTTTTCTCCGTGATTGTGTTTTTTCTCCATTTGTTATAAAAATCGAGGAATAGTCGTCGGAAAAAGAAAATCAAAGAGGAAACGAGAATCGATGAAAAATAATGGAAGATATCGTTCGTTGAACCTTCGACGTAAATCCAGGAAAAGGGAGCAACAGTTTTTTTCAACCTGAAGGAAATTTATCAAACATCTGCGATCAACGTTATCATCTCCGATTGCCCATCATTTATTCACGTAATTACATTTCGATTTCCCATTGAAAGTAACCGATTCAACAGCAATTTTCCGTGGAATATTTAACGAAAAAAAATCTCTCAAACATTTTTTACACGGATCATTTGACTGGAGAATACTTGAAAATATTGGAAAATATATATGTATTTTAATAGTAATGCAACAAGAAAATTATATTGCTGAATTCATACACCGAGTTTAAATGATTATTTATTAAATATTTCATTAAATAATTCAATACGAAGATGATAATTTGGAATACAAATTGAACGAAATGACATGGTGATGAAGAAAGGGAAGAATCGATAAGCGCTTTTTTTGCTCTGAGAACCATCGAGACTGCGTAACGAGTGTATCACGAACAAATATTGTCCAACAGCTCGCGATAATTCGAGATCAGACTACTTTTTGTCGATTATACGTAAAAATCATAAGGACACGAGGGCGCAAATGGATGCAACTGAAAATTTCAATGCGCGCTTTGTTCACGCCACATTGTCGTTATTCTCGAGTGGAGAGGCCATTCGTGTTTGGACTAAACTTTCAAGGCGCGTGCTTTGATCACCACTCAAGAGCCCGCCTCGTTACACGAGGATTAATAATATACAGCGTGTATTGTCCATATTCTATGCTCTGAGTGCAAACGCTAAAAAGCGTCCGCTGAATATTTCAGGACGCGTTTTATTTATTCGTGAACATTTTGTCTCACGTGAATTTCTCATGAATCTTCAACTGAATTCTATTTGACAACGTTTATTGCCTCTTTGTGACAAATATCGATAAATTTACGTAAAAATATCAAAAATTAACTGTGAAATTGGAAAATAATTGACCAAAACACTCAAAAAATTATTTATCTAAAATTTTTGACGTTTCATTTATTTTAAATACCGAAAATACTTTTCAATATATTTTTAAATTCCATAAAACCCTTTTGCAGAATAATTAACTGAACAAGCTCGAAATTCAATAATCACAAGTCGAATAATTCTTAAATGTTGACAAACTTTTTATTATTATTTTTTTAGATTTTATTATTTGCTAAATTCTGATAATTTCTTTGATTTTTCGTATTTATTTTCTCAAGAGGTTCAAATCGCATCATCGCACAGGCGAGAATGCGTTCGAGTATTGCGTGAGCAGGAAATCAGATGGAAGGAGAATTTGTCGCCCTTTCAAAATGTTTCAATTAGAGACCCGACGGGAGGCTGTTTTCTCGAGCAAACAGAGAGACGCGGAATCGTGCGAACGGCGTTGCCGGATATGGGAACGATTGTCGTTGACGCCTTGTCAAATTTCTCCAGCTCTAAATATACACATATATATAATATTCATACTTTTATTGACTCTACACGTGTTCGCATCAACCTTTGTTTCCTCTCACCCATTTTGAATCCTCGGTCCTATACGAACTCGTCATTTTATTTTCATCCCTTCATAAAATATGCTTGGCGCAGTGCCGGATTTTCAGATACATATCTCCGTTTATATATCTCACAAAAATATTACTCTGGTAAAAAAACTTTCGCCGCATGATCAAAGTTTCCAAACTCTCTTATTTATTCATGAGTATAAATAATTTGGTAAATTATCCAAAAATTTTAGTATGATTTTTTAATTTTATTTACGATATTGATTGATAAATTCGAATTAAATAAATTTTAGATATTTTTTATTACAAAGAATTTTGAAGATTTATTGTTCGATTGAGATTGTAAATTTTTGGTAAAAGAATTTACGAGTGGAAGTTAAGTTTAATATTGTTTTTTCTTCTCTTTCGATGGAGTCTTCGCCTCTAGAGTGAGAGTTGACAGTGTACTATTGTGTGTCCAATCTCCACTCCAAATATGACTGCATTGAAACGTCTTCCCGTTGCTTCGTGTGCATTAATGCATGCATTCACTCGGGCTGCTATAACATTTCAATCTAATGCAATATGCATATGACAGATAAGAATTATCCGTATCGCATTATTATACGATCCCTTATCGTACGTGATTCCGGTATATGAATCCGGTCATTCATACGTTGAATTTTAACTCCTTTTCTTTCACAGATGCAACTTTATTTTACTTTATATTACCCATCAATTTCCATGGAAATTAATTTTGAAAAAAAAAATTTTTTTCCGTAGATTTTACCTAGTACAATTTAGTAAACAATAAACAAATTTTTATTTTATTTTATTTTACAAAATTTCCAAGAGCAAATAAGAGAAAAATATATTTACCAATATTCAATTTAAGATACGAATATGTTTTTTTTTTAATTTTTACAAATTTTTATATAAATATAAATATTTGTGTGAATTTCGTACATTTTTGTTGGCATAGAAAACAAAAACGTGAATAAATGTCAAATGCAGGTGTCTCAGAAATATTAGATTCTCGTTATCGAGACGTGTAAAGGATGGATGAAAAGCCAGAGGATTATTGGTCGAAATTTACCATTCAAATTTTCTGGCACGAGAGCCAGAGCAGAGAGTATACGCTCGTGATGGTAGATGGAAAATTTTCCTGTAGATTCTATGGTCATATGCATCTGCACGCCTTTTTCCTCCACTATATATCTCTCTCTGTCACAAGCTCCATTATCTCTTAGCTGTCTTTTCCTATCTCCCGACGAGCAATCCGTGTGCGCCAGACATTGATTTAAAACGGCGAATTATTAACGTCGCGACGCCTTTCACGTCCCTTTTCCTTTACACCCTGTATCTTCTGTGTTTCCCATCTCTATTTTTTTTCTTTTTCGCTTCCTCTTTCTCATTTTGTCCGCAAATTCTGAGACTTTTTGATCCCAGAAAATTATATTCGAGCCGCAATTGTACATTTTGCTCTTATTATCTGTGTTTAATAATTTAATTAAAACTCGGAAAAATATTTTTCATTTACGGATAATTATAAAAAATGTTCCAGGGTGGAAAAATAAAAAAATTTTCAATTTTCCACCATATTTACTTCTTTTTCATCGATATCTTATTTTTTTAAATTAAATTTTAAATATTGCAAAACGGGGCTCCGTCTCAGATATTTATACAGCGTCCAGCGATCGAACTACCTTAAAAAATGTTCATGACTGAAAAATCCTAAAAAATTCAATTCTTCGTTAAATCTAATTTAAAAGGGAAAAAAAGAAGAAAAGGAAAAATTGAATTTGCTTTCGGAGCAATGTTGGCTGTCGAAGAACACGTAGGGAGTTTGAATTCGGCGGAGAGTTATGTACGAGGGTCAAATCGTGTTCCCGAGGGAACGAGATGTCGCTGCGTCTACGATCCGCTATATATTAAACTTCGGCAAACTTGGCCTTTGGGGCGGCCTCCCGCTCCCCGTTAGCGAGTCGAAGAGGTCAAGCAGGTTCACCAACTTTTCCTTCACAGCCCTGCGAATCTACGTACACGAAATTTTCAGGCTTTCACTTCAAACTTTTAAAACTACGAGGATATGCACGAGCCACAAAGCAAATAAGGTTTTCTCGCGAATAAAACTCTCTTCTCTCTCAAATTTCAATCACAATTGTGAGAACACATTGTACGTATAATGTTAAATTAAATTCTGACAAAGCTTTTCGCAACAACAACCACACAATACCAATTTATGCTATTCGAAATCTTAACAATTTCTTCTTAACTAATTCGAAAAAATAATAAAATGATTTTTTTTTCAATAACCAAAGATATAAATTTGCGACATTTGAATTTTTTTTATTAATTTCGTAAAGACAAATTTTAATTAAATATTTTTTGCACTCCTTTTTAGCATATTTTTTTAAACTTTTTTTAAAAATATTGTGACAAAATTGTTTATCCGATTCGCAATTTCCTTTTCCAAGTTCCACGGATGGTTTTTCTCTCAGGGACATTTTCGTCTAGTGTCGAATAGCAAGAAAAAAGTATACAGACGTGCTAACAAGGCACGATGACGAATTTCCGTAGATTCGTTAAATTCGAGAGGATTCAGGCTAACAGAAGTATAAAAGTGTGCAGCCGGGGTAGAAGTCGCGGAACGTAATTACAAATCTCTCGTACAGGCAATTAGCAATTTGGTTGGCTAGGTCGAAACCCGCTCTCGTCTCCGATTGCCGTTGATCCGGACTGAGCGTATTTCGGTTTCTCCAGTCATTTGTATCATGGCCTAAAGTAAACTGCGCGTAGCTCCTCGTCTCGTTTTGCTTTCACTATGGAGAACCCGTTGAGATTTTCACCTGACGAGCTTGATTAAGTTGGCGTTGATTAATATCAATTGAGGAATTTATAACCCGAATAATTCTATTTCAACATTTAATATAGAGTTCGAATTTTGAATCAAAATAATGGTAAGAGTGAAATTATTTTTGTTTATCGATATGACAGTCATTTTCAATAATAAAAAACGATTGTATACATGAATTCGCATACTAACTAACTAATTTACTAGCCCACTAACGAACTAACTAGCTTAGTAGCTAACTATCTAGCCAATTAAATATAACTGTCTAGCTAGCTAACTAAATAATTAGTCAGCTAGCCAACTTAATAATTAATTAGCTAACCGGTTAGTTATCTAGTTGACTAATTTATGTAGCAATATTTTTCGACGATAAAGACATATTTATATTAAATTTTGTCAATACGAATTGCTTATAAAAAAAAGATAAATGCATCGCGATATTTCTTTCGATCGTTTTTGTTTGATTTTCGTTGAAAAATTTGAGGAGAATGACTGTCGACCGCGCCTTGTTTTAGCGTTAAAACGAGTAATATTTAGCACTCGCCGTCGAGTGTCTGATACGAAAATTCCGTCACCACTTCGTGCGAAACGAAGACGCTCGTCTCTTCGAGTCCCCCGCCTTCGTTATGCAAACTTTCCGAGACCCGGGTAATCAAGATTATTGAGTTATATTACTACTGCAATTGTTACCCTTTGTACATACTCCACATCTTGCACGACTGACCCTCCACTTACGGCGCTCTAATTCTCAGCAAGAAGAAACGAACTCTGTCCGCATCTCGAATCAAACTTTTGCATTGTGTAAATTCTTAAATTCTTCGAACATCACATTTTATTGTTATTTTATATCTTGTGGATTTCTTTATTTATTTTTATTTTGAACAATATTTCAGTCACAAATTTTTAATCGTAATTTTTTTGTGACTTTTGTTGATGCTTATTTGGGAATAATGTTTCTATCAAGATGCAATACGAGCCAAAGCATGATGAATATTTTTCTCTGCTTATTCTTTTCATCTGCCTGTTGCATTATGATTCTCGTCCTCGATAAAGCTGGTCCAGTTAGGCCTCGGGGATAAATGGCGCGACAAACTATTTCCGGCTTCTTCGGGGGAAAGGTTATTCTCGTCTCAGAGTTTCTGCCAAATGGGCCAACCGATTTAATACGTCGATGTGACGCGGCTTTGCGAATTCCATTCTCGATATACGTGCATTTTTACACAACACTTGTGGCTCTTTCTTATCATCGAACATCTTGCCAGAATAAAATCTTCTGATAAAAACACATACTCATTGGTCTTAAAAATGTCTGCACCATTTTTTTGAAGGCCGTAATTCTTAACGAAAGAATCCGAATTTTTTTTTAAAATTAATTGAGGTCGTGAATTACTTTCATATTTTGAATATACCAATTAAGCTTTTGAAAATTTTATTTTCTCGAGGAAATATGTATTCTTAAAAATCTGTCATTTCTGTCGTAATACATTGAAAAATAATTTATTAAATAAATAAAATTGAGTAATTCATTGAAATATAAATTGTCAATGTCAATATTCGTTAATGTTTATTTAACAAAAAAGTAATGAAGAATATTTTAATCGCAAATTTCAGGTGGTTCAGGAAGGGCGGAGGGTGAGGGCGGATCGAACGATCTTGCCGTTGGTCGGCGAGGCGGCGGAGTTTTGGGCGGCGGTCGGGGTTCAGGCATTTCCGGTGGCGGTGCCGGGGGCCGTTCGAGGGACGAGCCACGACGTCACACCCTCAGCGGCGATCATCAGCCATCCTTACATCACCAACAGTTCAACGCTCAGCAACTTCATCCCCTTCATCCCCATCATCTTCCACCCCCGCACGGGCAATACGGCACACCGCCAAATCGTCACACGACCATGGATCTCGAGGTGAATACAACCCGTAACATGTAAATAATTTTTTTTTGCTTGATTTTTTTTCCTCCTGCTCTTTTTTTTATTTTCTAATCAAATGTGATTTTTGGTGTATTTTTTCCTTTTTTTGTCTGTGCTTGAAAAATATTTTTTGTTTTTCATTTTTACGATTCATTTGGATTTAAATTTTATTAAATTTTTTGTCGATTTATACAATTTTTATGAATTCGTTGCATTTTCTTTAATTCTTTTTATTTGTGAAATTGACGACTTTGGATTAATTTTTTTTTTTTTCAAGTTTTCATGTTTTATTCCTTTTTATTTTTGATGTACTCAATTTTTATAGATAATATGAGCTATTTAATTCATGAGATGACACTTTATTATTTTCATTTTCCTGTTATTACTTTATTATTAATACTTATTACATTCCGCATACCTTCATCAAATATTTTTTTAATAATCGTTTCATCTCCCTGAAAGTTTTCGTAATAACTCGCGAATTTTACCGGCTCGCATATTTCACGATCCATACGCAAAAAAAACTCTTCAATTACATGGATTGGAACACGAGAAAAAGGGGAAAAAATCGAGATGAATCGACGTACGGTTGGTTTTCAATTCAGACAAATTCTTGAGTAAAACTCGGGTAATGCTCTAACTTCGTTTCCATTGTAAAATTTTCTCTGTTCCGACGTCAAAGGACGTTTGAAGAAATTTACTCTGATCTCTCTTCATCCTTTTTTTCCTCTTACCCGTATTCTCGTCCTCGGGAAAAAATTCTATCAACTGCAAGAGCATTTTCGGGTTCGCGTTTATTGGCTCTTGGTCTCGCTTTTACTGAGTGCCTCTTATTTCCGAAGAAAAGAGAAGGAAACGGCTAATTCGTATTGGAAGGATTTTCTCTTCCTTTCGACAAAAAATGTTTCCACAAGGAGGAATCAAATTGTTCGATTTTATTTGTACTCCTTCAGAGAGGTCTTCGTTCGATTTAGATTTCAAAACTTATTGTCACTTTCAATATTTTTTATATATTTTATCTCAAACCAATAATTTTCAATGAATTATTTGAAAAATTTTTAAATTATTTTGAATAACAATTTTTTACTTTAAAAATAAATATTAAAAAAATTTGTTCAATATTTTTGACACTTTTAAAATTTCCTTTTTAATATTCGAATTGTGTTCGCGTAAAATTTTATCGTCGCGGAATTTTATGAAACATAAAAAATTCTTGTTCAGAACAAAGTTAATGCGATAAAAATCTCGAGTGACCCTTCGTGAGGGAAATGGGAAAAAAATGTCGATTCTCTTTCGAGTAGACGAGAGAAGGATTTTACCCGGTCGGACACGACGAAACCTTTTTAGTCTCCTTAACGACCGATATTTCACTCTCGTTGCTTTTTCGTCACCCTTTTTTCTGGCTCCGTCCTCATAGACTTGTCGCGATTGGCGTCGTAATCGATAATTTCTCCTCCTGCTCTGTCCAACATTCTCACACCCTTAAATACAGGTATACAGAGCATTTTCGTACAGGGTGACCCAGAATTCGATGTTGAAACTGAGAAAATCATATTATCAAAAAAAAAATTATACTGAAAAGTCCTGAAGCACTTTTCGATCGATTTTATCAGTAACCAATGACTTTACGTTTTTTATCCAATGCACAAGAATTAATGCAAATTTGAAAACTTAAAAATTTTTTCATCTGAATAAATAATTTAAACATTTTTTAATAAGTGAAAGTGTAATTGCGTGTATTGTAGCGACATCCTAAAAAATTTGCTTTACTAATTCAGTTTTTGAATCGATTTTGAATAATTCAACTGTTCGGATTGAAAAATTAAAATTTTTTATTTTAGAATTTTTCAGAAATGAATTTTTTAGATAAGATCGACATTCATTTTTGGAACGTCCTGTATTAAAATTTCCGATAATCGAGTGTTCGCTCAGCATTTGGCCCATCACTTTCGCAGAGGGTGAAAGACGTCGTCGTGCGGTGTTTTGTATGTGGGCTCTTTGATGGGAGAGCTCGCGTCGTTAGCCAGTAGATATCTTCCCGCGAGAGAATCGCATGTAAACGTCACAGGAACTCTGTCCCCGGTGACTTTTTTTTGTCTCCCATATACTTTTTGTATTCGGGTTGCTTTTATCGCGCTTTTTTCTCTGGAGTTTCATGCCAGAAAACCCTTCCGGATTATCGATTCAAAAATCTATAAGTTCCGCAATAAAAAAATGACAAAGAAGTATGAACGGAATTAAAAATTATTTTCTATCTCAAATTTAGATCTTTTTAGATCTTGACAAATTTTCGAAAAAATCTGGCAAAATTGAGTTAATAAACTGTCAAAATTTTTATTTCTTTTTTTTCATTCTTTTAATATCGTACTGAATCGTTTATTGATCTCTTATCAACAGTTTTCATATCATTTATTGTTTAAAATGTAAACAAATTAAGACGAATTTTTTAAAATTTTTCATGTTCCATAAAACAAAATGTTAAATTGTGACAACTCTTCAATAAAATATTTTTTTAATTAATCAGTGAATTAATTTCGAGACACATTTAATTGTTAATAATTTGCTGAAAAAAATGTTTAAAAAAATACGATCATACACTCGAGAACTTTGAGAAAAAAAGACAAAAGCTCACGGAGTACTTGGATAGACTGACTTGACAGCTTTCGCTTCGCTTCACTTTCTGCTGTTAACCTTTGAAACTCGAATTGGTGCGTTGGACAATATCCAAGTTAAACTGCTCATTTGGCCTATTAATTGAACGTGATGTGTGAGATCGAACCTGTTTACGCGGTTTTCGCGAACAAACGTTGCCGTTTCCACGTCGACGAAAGCCCGAAATGTTTCTGATAACTGATAATTAAACAACGAGGGGCCGTGCATGTATAACGAAGGCAAAATTTTCGGACGACTTCAAACACAATGCTCTACAGTTTACCGATAAGTCAACATGACAGGTTCGACGTGCAATATTAAGCAAATATCATTTTTTTCAATTATCGGAAGAACACGAAACTTTCGCTAATTGCTCAATTACTTCAAATTTCCGAGAGAATTGCAATTATTTGGGAATGGAAATTATAATTAAAATGTCGTACGATCATTCAGGTTTGCATTTGAAATTTGCGTTATTCGTTCATTTATTTCATTACAAAATTTTTAATTTCATTTTTATAATTTTTATTCATTTTTTTGGTATTATCTCACAATCAGTCTGACTTTGGTATAATTTGAATATTTCATTTATCATTCGAGTTGGGATAAAAAGGATTTTTTAATTTTTCTAATCCATCTAACTGAAGAGTTTAACTTTTATTAATCAAAATTGTATCCGTGTGTCATCGAAAATTTGTATTATTTACATCTCGTAAATAATTTCACCATTTTTTTAAGTGTTTCTAACCTTTATCTGTGTTTTTATTCTCTTCTCCTTCCAAACAGATGGGGACCAAGTCTCGCCAGAGAAAGGTAATTCGCGATTCATTCTGTATTCTCATTCGGAATAAGATTTTGCTTTTATGCACGGTGCATGAGTTTTTCTCGATGTGTGAAATGTATTGTTTTTAACAAAGTTGAATTTTTATTCAGCAAAAAAAGTAACATCCTGAACAAAAAATTTTTTTTTTCAATAATTGTAGTGTATAATCATTTAATTTAAATTAATTAAACAAAAATTGAAGCGTAAATTTTTATCAAAATAAAGAGTTCGAAAATAAAAAAATCGTATTTGAGAGTAAATTTTAGGATTAGAAAGTAAATTAAAATTCAAAAAAAATGATTTATTGATTTCATATAAGAATAACGCAACAATTAAAGTATTAAAAATAAAATAATATTTCAACAGTCGCCTCTTCCGAGAGGATATCCACCGCCCTCTACGGCGCTCCTCTTCGATGACGACCCGGGCATCATGTCCGAGGTTGAAACCTCGAGCACAGGATTTCGCAGGGGTGGCAAGCAAAGGAGCAGCCTACCCGTCGTACGAACACCGAGCAAAACTCTGGAGCGACCATTAGGTAAGACATGATCTTCGTGCTCTTTTAAAATTTAATTGTTCTAGAATTTTTTAATTACCGTTTATTTATCCGTAATTAAATTTATGTAGTTATTATATGAATTAAATTTTTTCTCATGGATGATCTTGTCGTACCGGGACACGAGTAAGATTTGTCTGACAAAACAATGAATTTCTGTTGTCCAATTCTCAGGTCAGGTGTTCCTGCAGTACAGGAACGAGACGAAGAGGGCGCTCCTTCCAAACGAAATAACGAGTATAGATACGGTAAAAGCGCTCTTTGTCAGGAGTTTTCCGAAGCAGCTCACAATGGAATATCTTGACAGTCCACACGTCAAAGTATACATACACGATAGCAGCAAAAATATGTTCTATGAACTGGAAGATCTCAGGTGAGAACACAAAAAAATTGTTATCTCGAATAAACAAAAAAAAATCCTAAAATATCTATTTTTTTCATAAAATAATTATAATATTCATTTATTACTAAAATAAAAAATTACGATGTAATAAATTCAAAAAAATTATAAATACTTTTTTATGATTATAAAAATTAATTATAATTTATAATACGATTTTCATAATTTTTGTATTTTTTTTCTCTCCAGGTCTCACCTTCGTGACATCAGAGATCGAAGTGTCTTGCGTCTCTTCGAGAGCACAGACGGTGTTGCTGGTATGCCCGGACCCATGGGAGTTCCGGTTGGTGCTGCTGGACTTCCACCCCACTGGGAAGACCAGAGTTATTTCAGCGAGCCTGAGTTTGACAGCGAATTTCAGCACCAACACATACACAAGAGCAAGGTGAGTCTTCCCTTCTGAATTAACTTCCTTCCCTCTTGATAATATCGCTGACATTTTGTACTGACTAAAGTCACGTTTTTCCCATAATTATTCCATTTGGATAATGTGAGAAAAATCGATTAATTAAACGACTCGTTATTTCACAATATAAATGCAAAAAAACGTCAGTAAATACAAGAATTTTTTTTTCATTTTCGCATCATCAAAATGTTTGAAAAAATTTGTAGTTTTTTGTAGAGAAATTATTCTTTATTGACTGTACATTAACAATCTGAGCGTTAGGCTATACATAATAAAAAATAAAAAAATAAACGACTTAAATACAACCTTTCGAATAAAAATGGTGTAAAAGTTCTGTACAGTTGAATAATAGTTTCGCTCCCAGCAGATATCCAATAATTTCAATAAATCGGAGTGACATTGCTTCGATGTGAATAATTACTCGATACATAATTGTACTATAGATAATTACTCGATATGCAATTACTCATCGAATTATCTATAAACGAATACAAGTTTTTACGGAGAGCAAAATATCATGGATTATTGGAATACAAATTTATGAATGTCAATGAGAAATGACGAAATTCATTCCTCGATCCTTGAGTATTTTTCATTTCGATAAAAAAAAATTACCCTAAGTTATAAATATTAATAAAAAAATAAAAAAAATTTGTATGCCATCGAAAAATGTCTTCATGAATAAAAAATAATTCTGTGCGAAGTGAAATTCACCAAGAGGAGAAATAATGTGAGATTGGAATGCCTCGATCGAGCACCGTTCTAATAAAATGGCAAAAGTCTTCACTCGACGTTCATAAAAAAATAATCGAGAATATTTTCTCGGTTAACAATAATATTTTTTTTTATCCTGCTTTATGGTTTACGCAAGAGCTCGGAGAATTCGTGAGAATTTCCATAGCATAGGGAAATCTTCGATAAACAGAACGAAAGCGCTCCGTAAGATTTTCTTTGAGTAATGCTCGAGGAATAAATTCATGTAGCACCCTTGTGGCTCGTATATCATAAAGTACCTCGCGGTTTTCCTTCCTTCCTCGTACTGAACGCGTTCGTACGATTATTAAGTGCGCATTCGAGCATACTGGGTAACAGAACACTCTATTGCGATACGATGAAAATTCCGAGAGAATAAAAGCTCCAGGGAAGATTTACCGAAGAACTTGACTAAACAAGAGCGAAGAAAAAAAAATTAAAACAATAACGCTTTGATGGTCTCAATTTCTTTGTGATCTGTCTGCTTGATTAAAATATTTTGAGATTTGCATAAAAATCAACGCATCAATCTGTCAATATTCAGAATAAATATTTCCAATAACAAAAATTGATGGTGAAATATTTTTTAACTTGGAAATTTAAAAAGAAATTCACGTGGCAAAATTACCAAGATCAAATGTTCAATCACGCAAAAATGCTTATCAACATGAAGAAAAAAGTTTGTGTTTTGTGTATCTTTGAAGAATTTTCCTGAAGTCTGGTTAATTAAAACTTCTTCGAATTTCAAATTTCGCAAAAGCAGAAATCGATCGAGCAGATTATTATTTCCCATCCAAAATCATATTAAACAGAATTCTGTTTTTCTTCCAAACTTTAGCTCTAAAAAACGGAAAGCTCGACGGAGTAGATCCTAAAAAAATTTTCCTCTTCATTGATATTTTGCGTACTAAAATTTCATACCCAATCGAAACTTTCTTCGCTTCTTTTTTTCATCTTCATCTCATTGGGTCAAGTTCTTCGGAATTTTTTTCCCTGTCACAAAAATTCTGACCTGGAATTCGTATAGGAGATTTTTTGAATTTGTTATTATGTTGCTACTTAAGTTTTTTTTCATCGAATCCTCGATTAAAATGCTTTACACGAGGGCACAGCCTGCATGTAAAGAGCGCCGGAGTAAAGTTTTTTCGGCACGTTGCGCCAGCCGATTACGAGAGCTTTGGCGAATGGTTCGATGGCACAGCCGTCGCAAACGTCCATTACCCGTTTGACTTCGCCCTCCGCGGGCTCTCTCTCGTCCGCCTCGCCTTCTTTTGGCCGTTGTTTCGTTAATTGCTCCCCGAAGCTCGCGAGACCGGCGAAATAATCGTTGTTCAGCGTTTGGGGCACGAAGTACGCGTCGTCGATCAATGAACCGTCACCCAATTGGACGAGACCACGCTTCCTCTTCTCGGTGTCTCGTTTAACAATCGCTTTGTCCTCGCTCGATTCTTCCCTCGGCAGGAACGTAACCTATAAAAAAAATTGATATTTTTTAAAATTTATTGAAAACATGATTTTTTTCCGAAATTCGGACGTCGATTTAGATATCAAGGTCGGAATCTGGATTTTAATTTAGGAATTTGAAAAATTAAGCGGGAAAAAAAAAATTTTATTTTCCGAGGAAAAAATGTGTCAAGTGCGTTAGAAGATTAATCTGCATAATAATGAAAAAACCTCTAAACAATCGTAAAAACCATAGCGTGAAAAGAACCACGATAGTTCTTGAATTAAAAAATACCATAAAAACCTGTTTGAGGATTAATTTACATATTTTTCATGAAAAACCCTAAAAAACCAAAAATTCTAAAGAAAAGTTATAAAAGCCGAAAAAACTAAAAATTTACATTCCTTGCAGCGAAAAACTCTTGAAAACCTTACTGGGGAATTCATCTACATATACTATTTACAAAAAAACCTCTAAAGAACACAGAAGTCTGTGAAAAAATCATAAAACCCGAAAAAACTGAAAATTTACATTTCTTGGAGTGAAAAGCTCTTGAAAACTTCACTAGAGAATTCATCTGCATACTATTTATAAAAAAAGCTCTAAAAACCACGTAACTCTATAAAAAAGTCACAAAACCCGAAAAAACTAAAAACCTTCATTTTTGGAGCGAAAAACTCTTGAAAACCTCACTGCAGGATTCATCTGCGTATCATTTATAAAAAAAAACCCCTTTACAAATCCAAAATCACAAGAGCAATCACGTGTTCGCGTAAAATATCGTCTAGCTCATAAGCAAAAAAAACCTTTATTTCGCTGGTGGTTTCTCTCTTGGCGATTTCCTTGCTCGACTCGAAGTTTACGATTTCCGAGGGCTCCTCGATTTCGCTCTGGTGATTCTTTTCTCGCTTGAAGAGATTGTGGTACTGGCCATCCGCGAAAGTGTAACCGTTCTCGGTGCCAATTGGCAAGCTGCTCGGAGCTGGGATGAATTGAGGATTTTCGAAGAATCGCGTCGGCCTGTAAGCGCTCGCGAACGACGGAAGTCCGCCGGTCGGTGGCTGCGCGGATGGCGTCGCGGGCTTGAAAGCGTCCGGGTTTATTGGCGGGAAAACCACCGGCGGAGGACCAGGAGGTGGCAGACTCGGATGACGGAGGGTCAAACCGTTTTGCATAACTTGCAGAGTCGTTCCAGGATTTATTTTTACCTTTGAGGGAAAATAAAAATCAAGAGAAATACATAAAAAAATGTATTCTTGTTATTTAAATTTGTTAGGTTAAAATATTAATTGATTTCGAAATATTAATTATTAAATGAATAATTATGAAAATCCGGGAAATATTCTCACCTGGTGATTAATTTGACCTCCGGTGAGGAAAGGATTTCTGGGCAATGGAGGTCCGGTTATCGGAGCGGCTGTCGTCGTTCTAGGCTGGTTATTCGAGGTATCGTGCTCGTAATGGTGAGCGTGATGGTGCTTATGATCCTTATGAGCCTTACCCGCGGTCAGGGCAACGTCGTAAAATTGCAACATCGTCAATTCACCGAGAAAGCCGCCAGAGCCTGCAACATTTCATCAAAATTTAACTCTGAACTTTCTTCATTTGAATTTTTTTTCAATCTATCAATCTCACTATATTCATAAATTCACAAAAAAAAAGAAATTTCGATTTGTTTTTCGACCAACCTGGCGGCGCGTCCTCGCCCTCGAGAAATCCTCCACCGAGTTGCCTCTGCTCTTGACCGGAAATCGCAATTCCGCCACCTTTGATCACGTGGCCCACGAGCTAATTAAATTTTTTTTTAAAATTAATTAAAATTGACCTTCGTTACTAAATCATTTTTTAAAAAATTTGTTTCGTCTCCGTATCTCACATCAATTTTTAAAAAATTCAATTCAATTCTCGTTATCATTTCTAGCATAAAAATACGAGAATTTTCAAGTGCAATCAGGCAACGCGATAATGTGTAAAAATTCGCAGCAAGAAAAAATGTAACTTTCGCGACTTTATTCGCGTACAAATTATACTTTCCAGACATTTATCGACTTCAGTAGACGTGAATCGAGTATCACCGGGAGAAGCGCGCGCGTCTCAGAGGTCTCATTAATTTCAGTCTGCAAACTCGTGTGTGTAATTGCAATTACGATTCGAAATCTGTCGATTCACTCGAAAGGAGAAATTTTCAGTGTCTCGTTTGTCGGAATTCGTGGAAAACGGATTTTTATTGGAAATACAAATTTCGCGAAACGTGAGAGATTAATTTAAAGAAATTTGTGAGAATTCGATACGAAGGAGATTCTTTTTATATTTCTTACCCTGTTGTTAAATCCGCGGCCGACTCGCTCGTCGTTCACCCAAATTTGCCATTCACCGGTACGACCGTTCCAACTTTGACAGGAATGATACCATTTGTTCAATCTTAACGGATAATTAAGACGATACAAATTATGTCCGTCGATGTTCATCATGTAATAAGAACTCCGGGCGGTGTTCGCGATCCATGACAATATTCCTCTCGGTTGATCGTCAACTGAAATATTTTTTTAATTGAAATAATTTTTTTTTAATGTTATTTTTTTAATTTTTATTTAATTTTTTTAAGATTTATTATCTATTATCTTAATATAATTGTAGATAAAGACAAGAGATGATAAGAGAAAATAATTACATTCTATTTTTTAGAATATATTGAAAATATTTAAGGGGTTACATCTAGTCATCGGCCGAAAAAAAAGTCGAGTTTTTGTGAATTTTTTTTGGGAAAACGACTGCAGGTTTCGCTCTGTCTTTTGCTC
>JAPYYX010001059.1:0-31915 GCA_030522605.1 Cremastinae sp. B BG-2022a | reverse complement strand
TTTTCTTTTTTCAATCGATTCAGGATGATAAACTCTATAGTAGATTTTAAATTCTTTAAAAGTTTAACTACCACGATTTTTCTACATACATCCTTAATCATCAAACAAAATTATAAAAAAGCTTGTAGTTGAATGTAATCATGCCGAATCTACTATAAATTTGTTTACATTTACAGTACACGATATATAGATTGTCACGATTAATTCTTTACACCCAAAATACTCGAGTTGCGTGACAAATTCGCTCGACGCAGAGGGTACGCTTCGGTTTCGTCTCACGCAAGTGCGAGAGAGACAAATGGAAAACAAATGTACGTTCTTATCTAAAATAAAACAATGCGTGTAAAACACATAGGAATTAAAAAGTAACATTCTATCCAATTTTTATCATCTCCCCTTTGCCTATCAAAACTCTTAAGTAATCATCATATAATCCTTTTATCAAACAGTCTACGGTGTGGATGGATAAAATTTAATATACGTCACACCGTATATACATACGTGAATAAAAATGAAAATGTTTTAATAGACCAGTCGAGTAACGGCGTTCAATTTCTTTTTGCAGTCCGATCATAAACATGAGAGTATAAAGATTTTCTAAACCGATCAATCACGAAAACAATTTATTAGATACGTGTTGAACGACGCGGAACCGTCGAACGTCCACGAGCAACGAGCAACTGAAAAATAAAACAAACGACGCGGAGGAGTGGGGGAGCGTTGACCGCAGCGCGGCGCTGCAATATTGCACAACAATTCGCGTCTCTCTCTCTCTCTCTTCACACTCATTGTCTTTAGGAGATGTGCGCACGCAGCAGGACGCCGAAGTGACGGTTGACGCTGCTTGAAGATTCATCCCCGAGTTTGTAACGGATTTTCGGTAAGAACAAAAATAATCAGAGAGAATAAAAAGTAAGAAGTAAGAAATAATTAGATTTATGGATTTTTATACATCTCATTGTTCGAATTTTCCTTTTCAGCAAAAAAATGCTGCAAGGATGACGCAATGAAGTGGCTCGGGGAATCATTTCCGACTTTACAACGGATTTTCGGTAAGTACGAAAACGGTCGGAATAAGAATAAAAGAAAAGTGAGAGAAGAGCACGTTTGTCGTTCTCGATATAACACGAGCGTCCAAGTAGAAAATACTTTGGGATTTGTGCCCTGCGTCTCGTCTCTCGAGCGTTATACAACGTAGCGAAAAACTTCTACAAGCCGTTTAGCACACATGTCGCGCGTGGATGTTTTCACACTTTTATCTTCGGCATGATGGAGTTTCTCGCGTGTTCGGTCGGGAAAAAAGTCTGATATTACGAGCCGGTGTGGTCTCCCGAGCTGACAAAAAAAAGAAAAAGCAGAGAGAGGGTCGCGAGAAAACCTCAAATACATGGATATTTCCCATCTTTGTCTCCTCGGGCGCCATTTGTCCGATATTCGAGCTTTCGCGTTTGTCGCACACCGACGCGCAGAGGTCGCGACATGTGGTCGAGTACTTTGCCGGGATTTTTCTCCTTTATTGCCTCCGAAGCTCTCTTGGCGCGGGAATCGTCACGTAATAAAAACGTGGCTCAGCAGATAAAAAAAGGAAGGAAAAGCTCTCGCCGACCGAATCTTCCTCCTTGACGGCGAGGAACGGGAAACGCCGCTTGCTAGTTCGGAAATCAACGATTCCCTCGCACTCGCTAAACCGGCTCGCCCGCTTGCTTTTTCATTCCCCATTCAAGGTTATGAATGCCGCCATGTTCAATTTTTTTATACCGCCGTAAATCAAAACTTAACATTTTTTTGTCAACATTTCAGACATTTTATTTTACTTTTTCTTGAAGGACGTAACCGGATTTAGTGAAAATTCGCTACATGTGAATTATTATTAATTTGTGTATTATTTTAGGATGAATTATTTCGCTCTAGGATATTATTTTTGTTATGATTGCAAAATTATGATAATTTTTCTCCCTTATTTTGACCTTTCGATAATATATTTAATTCTTTTCGCATTTCTCAATGAAATTTCAAAATATTGTACACGAGTTTTTTTCATCTGAAAGCCGGATGATAAAATATATTTTCTGTATCATAACACGGAACGTAATTTTTCAAAAAAAAATCGGCATGAAATTTGTTTACAAATATGAAACACTTTTTCCTTACTTTTGACATTTTTACAGTAAATTTATATCTCCAAATATTACCAAAGAAATTTCAAAAAAATTTTAAGTTGGTTCGTACTTGATAAAAAATATGTAGAGAAAATGATTGAAAGCCAGAAGTGAAAATGAAGGTTACATCGCCCGGAAATTGAAAATAAAATTACGAAAACCATTGAGACATATTTGATCAATGTAATTTTTAATAATTCATAGAAAAATAGGAAAGAACTAAAATGTTTGAAGAGCCTTAATTTATGTGTTCGAATATATTAATAAATACGATATGAATGATTACAACGATATTGACGATTTTCCTTCGTTTTTTAACACACTCGGTAAACGTATAATTCACTCGATCATCGAAAAATTCGTGACAGAAAAGTTTGTCTTGCCTAATCGGTTATCGTCATTTTGCTCCGACACGTTTTTCGCTCTTTTATTCATAATCATAAATAAACGTCAATTGAGGTTAAAAGAGCACATACAGCACGTGAATCCAAGATACATAAAGACTATTGAATTTATTTAAATGTTACAATTTTCATTTCAGAGGTGTCGTCATGTCGCTGTTTAACGTTCGCCGATGCTCTCTTCAACTGGGATAATCGCCGAGCGCAGGTGGCATAAATAATAGACACGTTGACAAACGAATGAAACGCGAGAGCGAATGATCGATCGACGAATGTACGAGCACGCGTGTCACGGACGCAAAGGAGGACCGAGAAAAAAATAAGAAAAGAAAAAAATATACGAAGGAGAAAAAAATGAAATGATCCGCGGCTATCGCGAGCATCGACAAAGCGTTATTGAAACGTAGATGAGAAAACATCGGAGGGAAAGGTGGACGCTCCAATGAAGAATGGCGAGAAACTGTTTGAGACTGAGAGGAGAGAAAAAAAAAGTTGTTCCCAAGGTTGATGCTCCACTGAATGCACAGGTGCGTCTCTGCATACTCCAAATGATGAATCTTTTTTCTTTCACCCCTTATCGTATTTTTATTCCCTCTTTTGTCCACAGGCCTCTCTTCTCCTCGCTCCCGACGAAATACTCGTTCGTGTGAACGCGCAATCATTTTCAACGCGCAATCATTTTGTCACGAAAGAGACGGGTCGCTGGATTTTCTTACACTCCTCGATTTACGATGGTGAGTGATTTTTTTTTTGAAAAAAAAATTAATTGGAGACGATAAAATATATTTTTCTTTGCGATTTTGTTGTTGTTTGGATTTCGAGGATGCAAAAAAAATTGTTATCCTTTTTTGTTTATGTTAAATTTTCTTAAAACGCGAATTTTTTGCGAAAAAAATTGATCTCTGACGTCGATATTTTTTATTGTATTTTCGCTTGCATTTTGATGGTGCAAAAAATTTAACTTTCGCTGTACAAAAACAGAGCATCTGAGTTTTTTTAATGTTGAAACTTTTTGTATTCAAGGATTTTTATGTTTTTCGTTTTAAGTTGGGTGTTCGTTTTTATATTATATTTTTTGTTTTGTTTTGTCTCTTGATGCTGATCTTTACTGACGATTCATAAAAACGTGATAGGAGAGAGGAAACTTTTTATACCAAGTTTATCAACGGGAGTGCTGAAAATAGAAAAGGATGTCAAGAGCCTGACGTCTTTATTAAGATCCGTGACGATTGTTCTCCCACGCGTTGTTACGGATCGTGAACAACCGAGTATCTTTATTTCGTCGGCATTTAAATCTTCAGAAGCAAATCCCACGAATCTCGTCACTTTATAAAAATAACAAAACAACCAAAAATTCAAGAAAAAAAATCAGAATAAATGAATGAATTATTCCAAAAAATATTAATATTTTGCAAACGCAGAATTGCCGATCAGATAATAAAAATAACAAAATTTTAGAGAATAAATTTCAAAAATCTAAATCGCTCAAAACGTTAAATTATTCAAAAAAAACGCTCGAGCTTAGGAAACGCAGAAAGTAGCGATCAGATACGAGAAAAAGGAGAAGTTGATGGAATGGTTAGTCGGCTAGATAATAATAAGTGGTTGAACATGTTGCAGAGAAGAAATTGATGCATCGTGGCATGTGGCAGGCACAAAACGATATGAGTAATGGGGCGTCGAGGGTTCGGTCTTTTGACTCTGGTGCACCGAAATGAAGAGCGGACGCGTTCTGTTCCCCCGTACCGAGACGCATAAGGACGAGAGAGAGAGAGAGAGACCAACAAACAGAAAGAAAAGAAATGAAAAGAAAAGAGCGATTTTCTCGCGGCGTGTTGGACGAGGCACGTAATAAGAAGGGGAAGTATCATCATCAAAATCATTATGGATTGCCCTCGCTCATCTTTCTCATCAATATCCATCCTCGTCTCCTTAAACATTGTCCGCGAATATTATCCAGCGACGCTTATAAAGAGACCGAAAAAAAGCACAGGAGGCCCAAATGGTTGGCCAATCCGTGCGCTCTCGTGATTCGGGCACACACTTTTATAAACGGTCAGCCGGATAATGGCAAAATTATACCGAAAAGGAGCCAGTATCGCTCTCTTCGTTCACATGTGAAAGAAGATATAAGGAATCCTTCTCTTTATTTTATTTTCTTATTTTTTCTTCCTCCTCGTCTTCGTGTCTCGTTTGCTCGCATCGATCTCTCTTTCTCTCTTTTTGTTTTTCTCTTTCTCTCAATCTTTTTCGTTCCCGAAGCATGCGAGAAATAACTCGGTGCGCGCGAACCCCGGTGTCGAAAACGTTCTCTTATCTCTGGCTTCTCCCTCTCGGGCTTTTTCCACGCGCGCTCGCTCGGACGTGTATTAACGCTGATGAGGATAGCGTGTGTGCACGCTAGCCGACCATCATGAAAAGAAGCTCTCCAGGCTTCAAGTTTACACCCTGGAAATATAATATTCCATCGAAATATTGCACCTTCGTGCATAATCGTCCTTTCTATCTTCTTCATAGAGTTTAAGACCCCTTTCTCTTTATTTCTTCTTTCCTTCCCTCTTTTTTCTTTCCAAGTGGGTGCGAACTCTCCGAGTTGTATTTTACCTTTTTTTTCATCTCTTTCCTCTCATTTGGAGTCTTTAGTGTTAAATGCAGTTCTCGAGATAACACATGCAGGTGAATTACGACGTTTCTCGCTACAGAAATCCTGTGCTGAAGATAAATTTAATTTTTCAAATATTTAAACGAAATTTTCGAAAAGTCTTTTTTACTTTGAAATTTTAAATACTATTTTTGTTATCTAACAAAATTAACAATCGATTAACTCATTTATCTAAAATTGATTTTACCAATTTTTTCTTTCCTATCGCATCCCACAATAATAATTTCCGAATGTCTTATCATTTTACGAGGATTTGACGTTTTAATCGATTCCCATGTTTTTCAATTTGACAAAAAAGGAATTTCGTGCGTCAATTTCATAAATTAATTCGTCCCCGATGCCGCTGATGAGAAAAAAAAATCGAGATAGAAAAAAAAGGAGAAGGATTTGTGGGTCGTCCGATATTCGTTGGATATTTAATCGTCCGTCCGCTCGGAGAATCCTTATGATGTTAGTAGGCGTAGGCCTTCTCACGGCCATCTTTATGAACGCCCGGGATCGCTCCACCTTCCCCCGTGCAGTTGGACATTCGTTCCTCTCGTTCATTTTTTTTCCTCTTTCCCGTCTCACTCCTGACCCGTAGATATTTTTCAATAATTCGTACTCTGCGGTCTCCCGATCTTCCGGTTCTGCGACGAATCTCTCTTTCGGCACAAGCATCGGCCCGAATTTTCTCTCGCGGATTTTTTAATACCCGCTCGCAAAATAAATGATCGGCCGGGGAGAGAGTAAAGTCTGTTTAAACGCGGCGTGTATTTAGCTCTCCTCGCGCTGATACACGCGAAGGGATTTCAGCTAAGGATCGTAAAAAGCGGAAACGAAACGGTCGCGAGAGAGGAGCGAACGAAATTAGCAAAAGTGCTGCAAATGGTAGCTCTGCGAATCGGCGAACCGCGAAACCTCCGACGCTCGCCTTATCCTCGATTCTTTCTTCCTCACTAGCTTCGCCATCAATTTTCTATCCTTGTTTTGCTCATTTCTCTTTTATTTCGATTTTCTCGAGAAGAAAGAAAGAGAAAGAGAGAGACGATAAAAAATTATTTATGTCTCTCGAGGTGGTATCGAAAATAATTTGAGTGCATTCTTCCGTACCGAGATTTATCGTTTAAAGCGCGTCTGAATTCCACTCGAACGCTCGAATCACTGTAATTACAAATACATTTTTTGTTTTTCAATTTTACCGCTCAAATGGCAGGTTCATCGACTCCCTCATTTGGAAAAATTCTTTTTGGAAAAAAAAACCATTTTTTTTTCGAACGATTTTCACGAGCTCGCAAACCATTTATTTTTCAAATTTTCAGAAGTTCCAGAGAGGGCTAGCGCGCTTTCGTTATGCTTTTCTCTCGGAATGGAAGAAAGAAAAAAAAAGGAGAAGAAAAATTTAGTCTCGGTTCGTAAATTCACCGCGACTAATGCAGGAAACGTCACAATATTTGAGATCTCGTCGCATTGTTGTGGGTTCCTCCGGAGTTTTTGGTCCTTTGAGGTAGGAGAGAAGAGGATCCAGCCGCGCTTTCACCGAAAATTGCTTCTCTCGGTATAATTAGACGCGTCTATTATAACCTTCGATACCTTTGTACCTGCACAAACGCTCTGCGGTCTCTTAGGCTCGGGCTTTAACTCCGCGCGCATTTGTTTCCTCGAGGCTGCACCCAATATTCGTAATATTCGACTAAAACGTTCGATCCTTTGTCTACGAAACTCTGGCCAACTAGCCACCGCAAGGATACCGTGGAAAGTGCGAAAAATGTTTGCACAAAACGTGTTTAACTCGCACAATGCTCCATTCGTTACGTACCGGCTGGAAGCCTTTTTTCTTGTCTTTTCATTTTTAAATTCGAAATTGAGAAAGTCGAGTTTCTGGAAAACTCTTTGTTGAGAACACAATTGCGTGAAAGCTTCTGTGCATATCATTATCGAATTCAAATTTTAATTTTTGACGAAGGTTGATTTTTTTTTGGGAAATATATTAGAAAGTTTTTGTCATAGAGTGTAAAGTTTCTTCAATTCGATGTGTGCACATAACACGCATTTTATCAAAATATTGTAAAATATTTAACTTGGTGATATTTTAAAGAATACTTGGCTTATTGGTGGAATAATGAACTTTGCCGATTGAACGAGCTCTGAATTTGAATTCAGTGCATCAAAATCCACAAGAAACATGAGTTCATATAAAAATTTAATTTATAGGGTAGAGGGGGGTAAAATGGGGTACTTAAGAAAATTTTCCGATTCCAAATGTTTAAATATGCTGAATTTTTTGTTTTTTAATCGCAATTGAAGGAAACTAATTAAGTTTTCAGCTGCCATGGACAAAATAATTTTTTTAGCGTACAAAATAGGGTACCCCTCCGGAAAGTAAGTACAAATTTTTTTTTTATATTTTTTTAAATTATTATTAGCTTTGACGTTTTGTTTCAAGTATCTAATTGATGATTTATCTTGATTTTCGATTAAATGTGTCTCATTCTCAAAGAAAATCATCTTTTTCGATCTGCTATGTTAGTTTTTGATTTTTTAGTTTTGTTTGAATGTGTTCCGTCACGACGGAATTTTTCTATGAGTAGCGAGGCAACATTCACGCGTCAACACTTAGCGCGAACTCGTGCTCGAATCACATTCATACTTCTGCGATACCGGCGACATTTTCGGGAAACTCTCAAGCTAATACTCGCGAAATACGCTACCGCCTCATGCGTTTTTTTATTAACGTCATTAACCCTCCGTAGGGAGGTCGATTGTGTCCGGGCCAAAATTACTTTTCCGAATTTCTCGAAAATTTTACTTTACATTTGTTGAAAAAAAAATATTAAAAATAAAAATATAAGAAAAATTCCTGTTCGTACTTATAAAGAACATCCTAAAGATGAACCATGGATTTTTTCAGATTTGTTTATCAAGAATTGTGCGTTTGGTAGCGCGCCGCCGAAAACGACCCCCCTACATACGCCGAAGGTGCTAAAAAACCCTACATAGACGGAGGGTTAATAATCATCTCTCTGCTCAACAAGCACGTACGAGATCTCATTCAACAATTATCGAAAGTAATCGGATGATAAAATATAATATCGAGAGAAAAACTCAAGTAAAATTAAAATAGTGAAAGTATCGGGAAAATCTCATATTATTATTTTCGGGAAATCCCTCAATTTTTGTACAATTCTTCGAATCAAAATAAGCACACGCGAATTTATAAACACGTGGCCGGCGAAGTGAATTGCCCACAACGCGGTCTCAAACCAGAATAAAATTTGTAACGGAGAGAGTAAAGAAAATTTTTGTAAACCAAAAAATCCACATTAATTTCTCTTTCGGAATTACTTATCCTCAAACCGTTCTGTGTTTTGGAAGCACCAAATATAATGTTCTTGGCAAAGGAAACTCTATTGTTTGATATTAAAATTTATCAAATTTTGAAATATTAAAAATTTTTAGGATACACCCTCCCCTATTTTTGACTGCATTTTTTGGCACTTTTGCCATACTTGGAATTTTGGAGGTGTTGAACCAAAGGAATCAGATTTGTCTAGTCAAAAGTACCTTATGAAAAATATTCATTAATTAAGTGCTACTAAATACTCGACATATTTGCATCGAATGAATTAGCGAGGTAATCGCGCACCTGGTGAATTCCACGTGTCTATAAGGTGCAATCAACTTTTCCGGAAGATTATTAAAGACGCGTGGTACCTTCTGTATAAGCGATGTTGGATTAATACGTCGCGCCTACTTGGCGAAGGCACATACACGAGAATCGTAAGATAAAATATTCAATGGGCTCTATAATAATTCTGATGGGAGGTTGGAAAGAGCTATACGTACATAAAGAGAGAAAGAAAGATGTCTCAGGCACGTGCACTCGTGAATATCATTTCTATACAGTCTGAAGCGTGCGTGCAATTGTTTGGATTGCAAATCCAGTAGGAGAAAATACATCGTAAGTAGGAGCGTGTCGTCGTTTTGAGCAATTAGCCTGTCGCTCCGGGCTGAATTTGTCCCGAGCGCGTAGACGAGACACAGTCGGACAAAAGTAAAATTTACTCGCGGACTTGTGTCTTTGGATCGTTGTGACAGAAAGGACGGAGGGAAAGAGGATTGAATTTACCGGGTTACTCGCGCCACACACAAACGTGTTGAACTCCTCTCTACGATTGTTGAATACTTGTATGACACATGGCCTCTCAACACAAAGCCGGTTTATTACCTTCCATTATGTTCGAGAAATTTGCTCCTCGTGCGCCATTCCTCTCTCTCTCTCTCTCTCTCGCTCTACGCAGACAAGTGTACCAAGACAAATATTAAGTGAGCGACGTGTGCCGCGACATTTCGAGTGTGGGTGTTTTACATCCGTGTTCAACTTTCAGCACGCGAACTCTCCTTTTTTCTCGCAAACTGAATTCATCTCCAAAGAGCGTGCTAAATTTTTTCAAACGTTTTTTAAACGATCTATTCTTGTGACAAATTGGTCATTGTTTCAGAAGAGAGGCTTTTGTTTGAAATTTACGATTTACAGCCATCACTCAGCGAACATCAAAAAAACGAAATAAAATTCTTATTTTTTATTACAAAATCTTCCAGTCATCAATACATATGTGAATCGTAAAAAAGTGGATGTTAGTAAATTAAGAAATGTTCTCCTGATTGCATTTTATTCGATCTCCTCACGGAGAGAAGTGTTTTTTAGCGAGATTCGTGTCAAATCAACAAAGTTTTAATTCCCCAAAGAAATGGCGTGCGCAACATCCGCGGGTAAAAAAATTCAAAGTAGACGATAAATAATCATTACGAGAGGGTATTAAGCATCGTATCGTAAATAAGAGTGAAAATTTGTATTGCAGAGTAGGAGGTGCATGCGAGGAGAGTTAGAGACGTATGCAGAAAAGTACAATGGTTCGAATCGGTATTATAATGGAGTACGATAAAATCCAATATGGCCGCGAAACTCCTCGAGGGGACTTGGACACGATTGGAGCTAAAGTTGGACGAAAAAGACAGAGAGAAAAGTACAAAAAAAAAATATAAAAGAGGCAAGAGTAAAAAGAGAGAATGAAGTTCAAGTGAGTTTATGCGAGGGCTCGACTTCTTTCAGTTACACGCGCGTACGTAATGTGTACATATAAATTGAAAACGAGCCAGTTTATAAACATGTGTCATATATAGAAGTGTGTGAACGTCTATATGTATTCTTATGAATAAATATACGTATGCTGTAAAAAGCATTGTGAAAAGGGTTATGGCTAGAATACATTTATATGTTCGAACGAGTCGGAGAAGTTTCTTAACGTGAGAGAGACCGAGAGAGAGAGAGAGAGTCGAGAGATTCACAGCGGGCTCGCTCGTTTCGTGGCCATGAGAGCACTATATTATATCATTGGCGGCCATTTTGGACCACCCAAGTTGCTGTCAGAGCATAAAAAAATATGAAGTTCTTTTTAGGGCCGCCTTTTTTATACGAAAAAACGCGGCGGCCGCATGCCCGGGGTCTCTATACGGCTTTACAGTCTTTCACCTCTCGGTCTCTCGCGGGAGAGCTGCGGAAAGGAGCAAACACGGCCCGTAGTTTCGCGTCGGAGAAAGCCCACGGACACTTGTAAAAATTGGCCAGGGAGGGAGAGAGAGAGAGAGAGAAATGCCCCTGCACTAGTAAAAGTGCCGGTCCCAGAACAAGACGGAACGAGATATATAGAGATTACGAGGCCGACTGAAAAATAAGAGAAGATTGAGGCTGCCGAGAACAGGGAGAAGTGAAGAAGAAGAGATGAACCGGAGAGGAGGATGGAGGAAAAAACTCGAGGAGGAATAAGCCAAGAGTGAGATGGAAGGGAAAAAATAGAGAGGATGAAGGGCGCCGAGGAAGGCAAAAGGGAGGAGAGAAAGAGAGAGAGAGAGATCAAGGAGGAGGAAGACGAAGAAGAAGAAGAAAGAAGAAGGTAGAAGAAAGATGTAGTTATGTAGTTAAGACGGGTTAGATCGTTCAGCCGTCCGCCATCGCCACTAACATTTTCTTTTTCTCTCGTCCTCGTTTCTTTTTTTTCGATCCTCCGCGGCGCACATGGCAGGGATGGAGAGAGAAACGAACCTCCCTCCGATTGTGACTCCCCCCATGCATTCTTTTTTTTTCAAACGAACGGCAGACTCTATTATTATTTTACTCCTCCTTTTCACCTCTTTCTAATTCTCTTTTTCTAGCTCTACGCTCGTATTTCGAAAGTCGAGACGTTTTCGGGTGTTCTATTCTTTTTGTTTATCTTCTCGTCGTCATTCCAGCGATGTACGACGCGAGAAAATTTGATCTCAATTTGCTGGATTTCCCGCAGAATAAACATTCCGTCGTCATCGACGACACTCGCGGTGAATGATGAAAATTCGTCCCCGGGGTTCAAGAATAATTGAGATTTATCCGATAATTTATCGTGCGGAAAATTGCAGGGAGACATTTCTCAAGATTGCCACGAAATCGGGTTACCTACATCGTGAATTCGTTTCCTTCTCTCTCTCCCTCTCGTATTTTTTCCCCACTGTGTACATTTGCAATTCGCTCTCGGGGAATGAAGCAAAAATATGGCGTCGTTCGATTACAAATTTATCGTTTTCGACGTTTGTAATTTGCGAGAAGCTGCAGGAAAAAGGAAAAAGATCAGAGAACTGGTATTGCATGTTTCGATCTGGAATTTATCGTTTAAACATTTTTTTTACTCTCCCCGGTAAAAAAAGGAGCGCGAGGGGAGAAAAAAACCCTATCACTGTTGGCGCTTGGATCTCGCGTACGAGCCATAAATATATTTACGAATATTATTGCTTTATCGGGAGAGATGATGCCTCTTGGACTCTTATTCTCTTCTCTCTCTCTCACTCTCTTCGTTGTTTCTCTTTTCCTTCTTCCTCTTGTGTCCACAACGAAGGATCTATCGTTCTCGCCCGATCGATCGATCGAGCGTCCCCCTCGCGCGCGAAATATATATTTGCGCGATCGCCTTCGGGCTCTCCGCGCCCGGAGAGGAGCGGAGAAAACGAGAGACACGAGATTGCACCTCGATGATCCTTCGCGCTCTCCGGCTTCATGAATCCTCCGTGCACGCCCATATGAGCCCCGAGTTTATATTGCGTACTGACCGCATCAGCAGCCAGCAGACCTGAGCTTTTATTGTGCACACACGTAAACATCGCCAAAGATCTTTCATAGTATCTTATTTCTTTCGTTGTGCGAGTAAAGAACGATCAAGTCATTCCATTATCTGAATTGAGTGCTGCTCTCGTGGGTTGGTACGATCACTTGCAATCTCTTCTTTCTCTCTCTCTCTCTCTCTTTGTCTTTTTTTCATTCCCCTCGTCTTCGCCGCTCTCGTCTCTCGATCTCCAACGAAAAGCGCACGAGGGGAGGAAACGTTTGAAATTTTGTGCGCGTGTCAAATTTTGCATCCTCTCGTATTTCTTTTATTTTAGATTTTTATTTCATTATTTTTTACTTTCAATTTGAGACTGTGGCTTCGGTGCCCGTGTAAGTTTATCGATAAAATCGATTTTTCGATCGGAACGACCACTAATTTTGGTACCGCGGCGTATACATGTATTTTTTTTGTACGAGGTTACAAAGTATGAATTCGCATGATAGAGAGGATATTCGATATTTTTTTTTTCGAGAGGATATTTATGCCCAAGCCAGAAAAATATTGGAGGTCCAATTTGCCATTAAAATATTGCCTGCTAATGAGATCGATGCCACCCTCGGTGGCTTCAGCTTTTTAAAAAATAAGATGCGTATTACCCGGGTGATGCATAATTGCATTATTACCCTTTCCACCTTCGATGAACCGCAGACGCCTTTTAAATTACCCGGATATCTCGCGAGCCTTCTTGCTCCTTCGCCTTTTAACGGAATATTCGTTTCACGTCCCGTCTCAGTTTATTACGCATCGCCCGAAAAATTACAACAGGAAAAAAAACATTAAATATCGAAAATAAATCTAGCAATATTGAGCGTAAAATTGCAGAAAATTTCCGGAGTTCAATGATGAAAGAAATT
Source organism: Cremastinae sp. B BG-2022a (assembly GCA_030522605.1). Taxonomy (NCBI): domain Eukaryota; kingdom Metazoa; phylum Arthropoda; class Insecta; order Hymenoptera; family Ichneumonidae; species Cremastinae sp. B BG-2022a. The sequence continues at coordinate 18,667 of JAPYYX010001059.1, read as the reverse complement.
GCGAGAAAAAAACGAAATTTTTCAATATATCAATATTTAAGGAACCAAACGGATGAAGGAATGTGATAAAGTAGAGGAAAATTTAATTTTTAACAAAAGCATGAAATAAAGAAATAAATTTTATTATAAAAATTATAACACGAAAAAAAATAATCATTGAATGTAAATCTAGTAATTCGAGGCAAGAAATGGAGAACGTTCACTTCGATGTTTACTGCCGAAAAAAAAATTACAAAAAGTTTCTCGACTTTGCGAAATTTCGGTGAAAAATTTATTCGACAGACGTGACTGAAAATGTGACAGGATTAAAGAAAAGGTGCTCGTATATTTTTCGTTCGCGTGACAGCTTCTGGAACAAACTGCTCTTCAACCCGAACCCTCTTAATTATACTCAATAATTAGTTCTTGGAAATAATACTCGAGGTCTTTTACAATCGTCGTGGAAAAAATGAGAAGAGCGAAGAGGATGGTCTCGAGGAAGAAATCCTCCGGTTCTGGACATTCGGATTTTTCATCGCGTTGCTCGTTTCGATGCGCGACCAAAAATGGTGGGAGGCACGGCGAGAGGTCGTCCCCTTTTCTTCATTTAACGATTATTCACTTGACGATTTTACGCATTTTTGAGCCAGCTATGGAATTCGAGGATAATTCCGGGATCGCGAGAAAGGGAAAAAAATAACTATATAAAAGAGAGAAAAAAGTTGGATCTGGGTGTAAGGATGGAAAGTGGCGAGATCGGGGGTTGAACTAAGCGCGCGTGCATCAAGAGCTCCAAATATGGCGGACGAGATATCCCACACCGGGCGGTCTCTGCTGTCCTCGATTTTTCAGAAATTTAAATCAGCTCGAACGCGGTGAGCCTAAAGTGCTTCGTATAATAAAATCGTTCAACTTCTCTCTTTCTTTCTCTTTTTCTTCTTCTTTCGATTTTGCTGCACCTGAAAAACCATGGGCCGCTCACATAATTTAATCCCGTACACGGCAAGAGCCGTTCGCGCTCCTTTCGTCAATCAGAGAGAAAAAAAGCCTCGTTTAATTCCATCCGTGTATAACGAGATAGAAAAAACCTTCTGAAGGTGTTTCGGGACTGTGACAGTAATCAGAATTTGTTAAGATTTCGAAAGAATATTTTTCGTGAATGTTTTTAATTATAAAATAGAGAAAATCACTCTGAGAAACAACGAGATACCAAAATTTTGATGATAAACCATCAAGAAATGCCATTTTTCATTTAAAAATTTTGGATATGATGAAATGATAATTTTCGCGTAAATTTTGGATTTGGAAATTTTGTATAATTATATTAAACATTGAAAATATATCAAGCAGGCTTCATCGAACTACCTTAAGATTCAATTATACCGGATTTCGTTGGAATAAAAGCCGATGACTTCAAAGATGGCGACTTTCAGGTATTCGTCCAATTTATCTGGTCTCGAAGCGATCCCCGAGAATTCCAGAATTAGGAAGGACGTTTGATCAGCCGTGATTGGTAAAAGAGAAAGATAACAAAAAGAGCAAGAAAGAAATGAAGAAACGACGAAAGAGAAGGAAAAAAATGGCGTCTTAACGACTTTCCCGATTTCTTTAGTTTGGAAATTGGAGAGTCCGCATGGCGTAAAAAGAATTCGATGTGGAAAAGGAGGAGAAAAGAAGTCGAGGAAAGAGAAAGAGCGAAAAGAAGTTTGGGAATAAAGAGCGAGCCGCGATCTAATCTGAAGGTTAAAATTTATACTTCGGTGCCCCACTACTTTTCGGCGCCATAGCTAATATCGTCGCGGCAGTTTGTGGTGCTTTGGGTATAAGCGGGCTCCAGAGAGGACAGCTGCTGCCGCTTTGGCTGCCGTTGCTGCTGGGCTGCTGTTCCTTGCTGCCGGTTTCGGTCGATCCTTTGGTAGGCGGCGACTTTATCTGCTTTACGAGCGGACTCGCGAGTTGCCCCTCGTCCTTTTTCCTCTTCCTCCCTCCCCCTTGAACCCGAAGAAGGGGAGAAAAAGAGATCGGGAGAAGGTCACACTCGCACCCGCGTCTTCGAGTCTCCTCTCTCGCTCCGTCTCTCTCTTCTATAACAGAACACGACCGGAATCCACCGTACAGATAAAAATGGTGAACCGGTTGTCTTCTATACGCGTCTTCTGTATAAAATGTATATATAGATAGATTTTCTATACGCGTACACTTTTTATTCCGCGTACCTGATTAAATAAAACACGGCCCTCGGATATTCCTTAAAAATGCTTTCCACCATTTTGGCCTTAATTAATTGAACGGACCTGAGGCATTAACGAAAATGTCACTGCCACGCAACGCCGACTTCTTTCCCCCTTTTTCCTTTCTCTCTAAGACATAAAAAACATTTTTTTTTCTTCTTCTTGGAGTCTTCGTCGACATACGATATCCTTGAGAACGTCTTCTCTGTCCACGCGTTTCTCCTGATTATGATAATGCCCGAAATTCTCTTTTTTTCCCTTTATCCCTCTCTCTCCTCCAACAGCGATCCTTTTCCGTCCATTGTTACGACGAAAAAAAAGCGTTTAAAACGGAATGGAAAATGTTCTGCAGCTGCAGAGTGAAACTTTTTTTGGAACTTTCAGATTTTTATCAGATCCAAACTCATGAATAATTATTCTTTAATCGTTCTGTTTTCGTGTCTAATAACACCTCTCATACCTGAGAATTTTTCCTCGATTGTCTCGTCGCCTTTGTTCTCGTTAATTGATTTCTTTTTCAAGGAAATAAATTGATAAATGTACTCGAAGCTCTCTCAGTATTCGTGGTACGTATCGCAGAGGGCACACGATTTTCTTTACTCGCTCGTTTGTTGGTTCTGGTTTGTGTTGACCGTGGCAAAAGAAGGGCGGCTCGTTAGTTCGCTGTAGAGAGAGAGAAAGAGCTCGCCATTTGGAATTTTTCTCGTCGAACGTGTGCGGTGGAGTCTCTCCCGCGGGCGAATGCCGCGTTCGAAGGGTCATGCGAACCCGATGAGAGACAGAGGTAGAGAGAAAAAGCGAGAGGATACTCGTAACCGAGGCCAGAAGAAGAGAACAGTCTCGTCAACATATCCAACAGGGAGACCGATGTGCGTGCACGTGGCACAAAAATCGGCCCTCGGCGAAAGAACCGTAAAAGCGAGCCAAGAATAAAGAAGAGACGAGAGGGAATGAGAATCGCAAGAAATGATGGGAAGAATGAGAGACCGAGAAGGGATGAGACTCCTCAACGACGTCTAAAAGCTGATTTGCGCTTTTTCACGATCGGCAAAAATTCAAGGAACCTTACCATCCTCGATTCTCTCTCCAAGCTCTCGCTTTATTCTTGTTTACATTTATTCGGAGTAGTATCCTCAGGGCTTTGGCCGACAATAATTTGTATCCGCGATTTGTAAAAGCTCCCTCTCTCTCTCTCTCGATTCCGTCCGTGGCGTCGAGAACTGGAAATCGGTTGGAAGAAAGAAGAAGTCAAAGTTGGAAAGAAGATCTGGCCAGGTGCTCGCGCATCCCTTTCGTCTTCTCTCCACGTCTTCTTCTTCTTCGTCTCTCACTCGATCCTGTTTTTTTTTCCTCGACGAAGCTTTTTTCGCTTGTTTCCTTTTGGACCGACAATGCGTGCTGTCTGTCTCCGGATTTGGAGGAACGATCTCATTGTCCGCTCGCCAACCGAGCACACGTTTATCCACCTCTATTTTACTCATTCCCTCATTCTTGGTCTTCCTCTTCTTACCTTCGTCCATTCTTATTCACCTCAGCGCGCATTATGCAATCAACTACTCGACGAATACTTAACACGATCCTTCTCCCTATTACGGTGGTTTGAATAATACCTCCTGCCAAGTATTTAATGAAAACCCAGTCAGAGTGCAATTTTAATTGAGTTTAGGATTGAGATAATTGATTTTTTGCACCGCTTCATCCGGAGACTACTTCTTTCTCGCATTTCCGTCACAACAGATTTATCAATGACGTGAAGGAAAAAAATCCGATCTTCGAGACTCCGATTCAAGGAAATGTTGGACATTTGGCAAGCTGTGCAAACGCAACAATTCACGATCACCTTTCCAGTTTTTTTTATTCCGATGTTGACCATTGTTGGATCTAGGCGTGTGCCTGGAGGATGAAGAACGAGAAGAAGATGAGGACGATCCATTGTCACGGTGCACTCAATATTGACTTTCGCGCAGCGTGCCTACGCGGAAAATGAAGAAGAAAGGTAGAAAAGATTGCATCGAGGATGAACACGCGTGTACAACCACCCCTGTGGTCTACCTAAGAAAAAAGAGACTATTTGTAGTGCCTTCGACTTCAAACTGGTAAAAGGGCGTAAATTAATAGAGTCCAAGACCATTCGAGGCATCCTTTTTGGTCCAGCTGTCAATATTTTCGTCTGTTCGATACGATATTGTACGCGGAAAATGCGAGAGAATGAAGAAGAAAGGTAAAAAAGATTGCATCGAACACGCGTGCAGAAACCAGCCCTGTGGTCTACCCAAAAAAGAGACTATTTGTAGCGCCTCGGATTTCATAGCGATAAAAGGGCGTAAGTTTATACAGCCAACACAGTCCGATACGTCCTTCTTCTTCCGCCAGCTGTCGATATTGTCGTGTGCTCGTGTCCTCGTGCGGTTTTTCTCCAGGGATCACGACGTCAAACAAGAGGATGTGTACGATTGAGCAGCTCGGTGACAAAACCGCATACACGAAAAAAGGACGAAGAATGAAAACGGATCGAAGCGTCGGTAAACAGTTCGACAGAGGAAAAATACTTCGGGGTGGCGAGTCAAGAAAGAGACACAGACACGAAGGAAAAGTTATTGCGCTTGCGAGCAAGAGAGAATCCTTCGAGGATCCTTTTTTCAGATATATAGAGACGGAAAAAAGCGATTCTTGAGAGAAAACGATCGGAGCGACAAAGGTCAACGCGAGCGGGTGGCCCATGTTCACGCGCGACTTTTCTTCTTCGCACCCGTTGAGCTTTTCATTCCATCTTCTTTTTTTCTCTCTCACTCCCCTTCCCATTCTTCGTGTTTATTCTCGTCGCACATTTCCTTCCAGTAGGTAAAATCACAAGGTGCGTTTGACGACTTTTGCCTCTTATTAGCAGACTTTATCCCAGTGAAAATCGTTGTCTCATTCTTCCCCGGGGACACCCACCGGGATTGACACGAGTTTACCTCTCATCCTTTATTCCTTCTACTCTTACCAGGAGACACACATTTTCCTGTTTACACGCTGGAAAATGCGTTTGTATCTTTTTTCTCTCGATGTGACACGTGCGTTGCGCGAAAGATATAATGGCGCAAACCATCGGAAGTTCCGCACAATGCTTCTTTTTATTCTCCTTTCAGATCTCAATGTTAATATTTGTTCGCGCGCGTGTACGACCATTTGACTGCACACGGGAGGTGACCTCCCAAATAGAAAACTCCGGCACCGCCATATTGTGAATGTTTATATTTTTATTTTTACGTTTTAAAGGCTTAGATTACAAAATAAATTATACACCGAGCTTAGATCATTATTTTTTCATAATTAGGTTATATTATCTATTTTTTTCGAAAAACTCTAAATTACATCATTTCCATCATTAAAAGCAATTGCACCAGTAGAATGTAAATTATTTACATTTACATACATTCTTGAAATGAGTTGTGAATTCGTATTTTTACTTTTGGGTACTAAAGTGTTACAAAATAAATTATAGACGAGGTACATAACATTATTATTTTTGATAATTAGGGTTCGAAATTGGATTCAGTTTCATTATAAATCCATTTATTTAGAAGAGAGATATGTGATAAAAATGTGAGGTGAATAATTTTTAATCACGAGCGATCATAATCATCAAGATTTATTTAATATCGAGAAAAATACAGTTTCGAGAGCATCTAATCTTTCATTATCTCTCCACCATTTTGTAAGCCGATGAAAGATGAAAAAAGCACGCTCAGGCCGTGCACTCATTGGATTTTCATTTTTTCCCATCGAGTAGACACAAAGCGTTGGCCAGATCGTTGAAAGAGAGCGTCCAAATTATTTTCGTTCTCCATTATGTGAAGAGAGGCGAGAAAAGGAGAGGAATAAGAGAAGATCATCTACGTGTGCGGTGTGCCAGCTGGCTTATATTGAAAATCCGAACCCTCCCTATCGCCCCGATATCTTTTCCTCCCTATTTCGAGCTTACACACTCCGATTCATATCTCTACGCTCATCGCCCTGGAGAGAATCGAAAGGACGCAAGTCCTACAAGGCGAATGGAATAACGAGCGTCTCGCTGCGTCGGTCGATCATTTGCCCATATTATATCGAATTTTCTTTATCCGTCTCTATCTCTATCCGGACCCTCTGCACATTTTCTCACCTCTCGGGATCATCCACTCGGGATTCTTCCCGTGAAAGCAGCCACCCCGAATTATTATTTCTCAACCGCTCAATATACAAACCCCTCGATCCTGTCTCATCATCCTGCTGGATCCATCCTTCGATAAATCGTGTCCAAATTTTTCGTTGTCACGACCCTTCGAATATACGAATCGTGCGCCACACCCCTTACCAGGCTCCACCCTCTAAAAAAGACTACTGATGTCATAAAATGCATTTACACCTATAGTTGCCACATATGTCGGATATGTTCCGAAGGAAAAAGGAAAATGATGGTTTTTCGACATAAATCTTTTTTACTGGAATATACACATGTATTTTTGTAGTCGATTTTTTCTCAAGGTTTGGTGGAAAGTAATCCATTTACCAACAAATGCAGAATTTTATAATTTCATAATTTTAACAATTTGCTCTCCTCATATCTATATAAGGAAATTCATATATCAACACCATAAATGCACTTTAATCAACACAACACATCATTTGATTAAAAAAGCTCTTGACCTTTTTTTAGGACACTTTTGTTTTTAAGAAATTCTTTTTGCATGAACAAAGTAGGTATTTTTTAATAATCGAATGGTTGGAAGCGAATCGATAATAATCTCGAGCACACAGGCTTTTCAATTCGTTGGCGTATAAATACATGCGGAGGTTGTTATTCTCTTAAATGGAAAATCGTTAGACTCGTTAATACGAGTCAGTTTGACCCGAGGGATCGAGCTCTCTCGAGGCACGTAGCCGACTTATACCCGGCGAATATATATCCTCTGAGAATAGCAAGCAATACACCTCTTATCCTTGTATTATAATACCGTAAGATTTCGCTTTAATGAGAGCGAGAGCCGTATGATCTTCGAGAGCGTAGAAAAAATGAAAGTTGGCCGTGTTCGCGCGGGGAATCGCTTTTTAACCCGGGAAGTCCCGATTATCGCGGATACCAGGTGAGAGCGTAATATCCCACCAGTTGGCACCCAGCCGCACAATCAGGAAAAACGATATAAATGTTCGCTCGATTGAAATTATAAAGCGATGAGCTGCCCTCGAGATCGTTCTTCTCACAGGCGATCGTGACGGTCGCCACCTCTGTCGTAACCGATAATGGCTGACCATACAGTACGTGCGTACTTTCAACACTCCGTCGAGTCCCTTGCGTCTTCACTGAATTCAATTACACCATCATTTTTTCATTCCAAATTTGTTTCCGCTTTGAAGAAATTCTATTAATTTTTTACCATCGAAGAGGAGCAAAAAATTGTTTACAAAAATTCATTCCTCTGTCATCTGTCACTCGAGGCGTGACAAACAACTTTATACATTTTTTTTTGGTGCGTGAGAGATGGAGAGGAACATTAGTTCTCATTCTCTTTTTTCTCGATTTTACTTTGCCTGAAAACGATCGATTCTGTTGGCCATTTCTCTCTCCGATTCCGCCGCGTCATCGTCTCATCATTTCCGAGTACTTTCCTCCTCCTTTTTCTCCCGATTCTCATTGTACTTCCTTTGATTTATTTACCGGAGACCTCTCTTTTTTCGGTTCCTTAGAAATGTATCTTCCCACTCTCGATAAAGAAATAATGACAGGGGCATGATAAAAAACGAAGTGAAAGAAAAAGAATTACAAGTCGAGTGATTGATTTACTTTTTGGCTCTGAATAATTGATTTTAGAAAATTGTTTCGTCCATTAAGTAAGATGGATATTTCGAAAGTACGACACTGCAGTTGAAATTTTTCAGCACTAATTACTTTTGAAGGAAAAAATAATCGAAGGGCACGAAAAAGAGGAGAGAGGAGGCAGAAAAAAACGAGGAAAGAGAGCAGAGAGAGCACAAAGCGAGTTCTATTTCGCGAGTGTAACGCGAAAAGGAGGAGCTCTCGCGAGGCAAGGAGGTAAAGGTGAAAAATAGAAATTAAGGACCGGTGAATTATCGTGGTTGCGTGAGAGAGAAGCGGTGCGAGATAAATCACAAACCGCAGGCCGCCAACCCGCGACAGCGCCCTACACAACGCTCGCTTTGTGTATACGAACGCAAAAACACGAAAGCGCCAACGGTATAAAAATGCACCCTGGTTACAACCACTATATTGGATAACTGTGTGGAATCGTGAATGCAAAAAGCCCTTTGCCGACCTTCGCTGATGGCAAATCCGCGACGTGGAATTAATAGTGCACCGCAAATGTGCAGCTCCTCCTTTACCCCGCATTTCTCACCGCCATTTCTCTCTTACTCTCATTCTCTCTCTCTTTTCCTCTCCTCGTGAATGAAGCACGAGAACATTCGTCCCGCCGACTGTCTCTCTTCATCCTATAATTCTTCGCAATAAAGTCTGTTTTTCTCCCATTCTTCGAAAAAGCAATTATAATTTATGTACGATTTAATAATCCTCGAGGAGACACGGACGTTTGCTAAATTAATAATTCTTAATATCATGCCTTTCGTTCTTCGTTATATAAAAGGAATATACATTCAATTACCGATTCGTTATTATTACCATTTCCACCATATTTAATTGAGTTTTACTGTTTTTAAAAATCTTTTGGAGATTTCTACTTTCTAATTACAATGTAAACTTGAAATTTGTTTGATGTCGTTCACTGGCATTAGTACTTTTCGATAATATATTAGAAATTAAAAGTTAATGCAGTTTTATGTATGATTATATATGATTTAGTTATTATGATTTTTATTTGAGAGAGAAATTTAGAAAATTTAATTAAAACCTACATTTGGTCGTATAATGCTGTGATAATATCACAATTTTCACAATCTAGAAAATTTAATTATACCTTTTAAAGCGACGATTTTTATTGCAATTGGCACTGATAAAATTAGTCTTCGTGGGCAATTCGTTTATTTTTCTCGCGGACTGTTTAACTTCCCATTTCTCCGTCTCTCTCTCGGTTCTCGATTATCGCACGTGTAAATTAAACGAGAGTCACGCGAGTGTAGCGCTCCCGTCCGATTACAGATACACATAACTTATTTTATATCATACAACAACAAGACGGGTCGAGCGTGTGTACGGAAAATAAAAGAGGGGCCAGAGAGCGAAAGACCGCGGTATGTAGATTGAACGCAATTGTCTGACTCGCGTGTCGTGTGTGCGTCCGCTATGCAAGACCACTTCAGATCGACGAATACGACACGACCGATCTTATCGTGAAAAACGGCGCTCTTGCCACTCTCCTCGACACATTTTGCATACAGGGTGGATGCAAAACAGCCTGAAAACATTATTGATAAATTTTCACAAAGTTGCTTTGATACAAAGACAAACAAATTCATTATTATAGTTATAAACAATAATGGACTCGTTTTTTTTACGATCTTGATGTTGTTTATTAATTTTTTTCCATTTTTCGTTCTCTCAATTTTTTAGGAATAAAAAATACAGAGAGAAATAATTTTTAAGAACCACAAGTGGTTCCTGTTTTTTCTCTCGTTTCTCCTCTCGACGACACGAGTCCCAAGGGGGGTTTTATTCCCGTACACAACCGCCATTGTTTGTGAAACCATGTGAGGCGAGAAGGTGTATACGCGGCCATGTTACCGCATCTCACCGAGTGGTTAAGGAAAAAGAAAGAGAGGAAAAAGGGCCACGGAATCTCTCTTGTGGAGAAACACAGAAGGCAAAGAAGGAGAGAGGATACATCGTGTGTTGAAGATGAACGAGGCAGAGGAGAAGATAGAAGGGACCAAGAGATCGAGGAAGAAAGAGAAAAGTGGACCCTCGGGAGTGGCAGCGAACGAAGAAAGGGTAAAGCCTCTTTTCTCCTTTCTAAGCTGCCTTCCAATGTTCTCTTTCTCCCATTACATTTTCATACATTGCTATATTTGCTTTATTTTCATTTAATTTTTTGTATACAAAAGCCTGAAGCAGACGATCATAGTTTTTTTTCTGTTTCATTTTTTTTTATTGCAGGACGCAATACGCATACGCGAAATCGTTGACTTCTATCCGATCTATCCTCCATGCTCTGGCTCCGACATTTCTTGTCTTCTATAATTATAAGCTATAACCACATCGTTCCATCAAAGCCGATCACCTGGACTTGACCATACCTGAATCATGCTCTCAACATGAATTTCCTCTCTCGCTCTCGCATCTCTTTTTCTATTCCGAGCCTGTCCTCTTTTCCAGAGTCGTCGAAGCGAATCCTCGCTGTCTTCGCGGTTGCCAGCACACTAAACGCGATTTTATATAAATCCCAACGGCCGACCACCAACCTAAATGAAGCTTTTATACACTCATCCAAGCTATTTCCGATTAAGTTTTCTGTGTGCTAACACATTCTCACACTTTTGTTTTATACTTCGCAAACTGTTACTCAATTCGACGTACGTTGATTTTTTTCTTGGTCAGTAAGACTTCAAGAATTGATTACATTAGTGAATTCTTTTTTATTGATTTTGGTGCATGTATATAACATCTTCAAAGCAAAACAATTGGCCATTAATGGATAGGTATTCAAAAATCATATTCTTGATTATCATGTGTGGAGTCATGAATTTTCTTTTTCATTCTTGCATCTCTAATGCTATTTACCATGTCCTCTTTTCCAGAGTCGTTGCACCGAATCCTCGCTGTCTTTGCGGTCGACCACCAACCTAAATGAAGCTTTCACTTGTCCAAACTATTCCGATTGATTTTCCTGTAAGTAAAGTACATTATCACACTTTTGTTTCATCCTACGCAAACTATTACTCAATTCGACGTCCACAATTCTACTATATTGGATCGTCATTGGCCACTAAATGACTTCAAAACTGATTAAACTCAAAAATATTAATTAGAACTCACCATTAGCTATTCCAAATGGCAATGGTAATGATGATGAATTCTTTTTTATCAATGGTGGTAATTGGTAATGAAATTTATTATACCATGGAAAAAAAGCCTTTAGGCAACAAAAACAATCATCGCGATATGCATATCCAAATATAAGTAATGACAAAGCCAAGTGTAATATAAAATACACACAATAATAGAAAACAAATGTGGTTTTCATAATTATTTGCTGTTTTTCGAGCACCGTAGCTTAATTATAGTTTGTGGACAGAACCGGCACCACATTGGACTGGTGTAATAAGAATTGAAATAATTTCTGCTTGAAAGTCGATAGCGAATTACTACTCGTCAGATTTGCAGGTAAAGAGTGACAAAAGTATGAAGCAGACACAGCAAATGATCGTCGTAGCGTAGTTGTTTTACAATACGGTAAGCTAAACGTCGGTGAATGATTACGCGTATCGTAAGATGGAGCAGGAGCACGAGTAAATAGATCGGCAATACAATGCGGAGTTTTTTTTCGCAACAAATTATGAATCAAATGCCCATGACATAATCCCTCCTCCTTGCAACCGGGAGCCAGGAGACAGCTCGTTTATAAGGAGTAATGTGGCTTGCTTTACGAAGATTAAAAATGGAACGGATACACCTATTTACAAGTCTTTCAAAAATTAGGTTTTGTTCAGCAGTGAGATCATAATAGACTAAAAAACCATAATCAATAATCGGAAAGATAAGAGATGAGACAAGATTTTTACGCAGTCCAGTCGAAAGGCACTTTTATTATGCTTAAGGCGAAATAAGGTGTAATTAACCTTTTTTGTGAGCGATATAGAATCTGCTTATTCCAAGATAAACTAGAAGACATAATGACACCTAAATTTTTTGTCATTTACAAAAGGAACAATGGATCCATTTATCGTTATCGGTATCAAAGAGTTAAAGTCTATTCGACCAAGATAAGTTCGACTGCCCATGATAAGTAATTTTGATTTAGAGATGTTCAATCTTTAGCCATTTTCAAGAGAGAAATTCGCAATCACATTTGCATCATGAATGACCATAATCATGGTACATCTGTTTTAAATATTTAAATTCAAGAAATGCTGGTCTGGTATTTAAAAAAATGATATTCGTGATTGTGATGTGTTGGAAGCGTGAATTGGTCATGAATTCAGTGTGCGCTAGGGTGTCTCAATGGGGAAACAAGCTCATGGATCGGTTGCTCCACCGCATAAACGAGAAAGAGAAATATACGAGTGTGAAGGGGACGATTACACGTTGTACTTTTGGGGTAATATTTTTTTTTCGTCCTCGCAGATGGCCATTTAACATGGCGATCATGGTAGGTTTCCCTCGTAGTGTCGGATAATTGAGTATTGTAAGGGCGACAACAAAATCAAATTTTTGGTTCTGTCCATTGAGAAAGTAGAACCGATGCTGCTTTCCCTTCTGGCCCCTTGCTTATGCAATATGTACAATCGTTTATTTCTCTCGATTCTTCTCGATCGTTTAGTCGAGACGTCAGTTACGCTTATTCCTGAATCTTCTCTCTTCCTCCCATTCTCGTACAGTAAACATTCGGCCCCTCTGCTCACTCCATTTTGAAACATTCGTCATCGCATTGTTGTCCCGGTAGCCGCAGGGACCAAAATTCAGACTATTTGTACTCTCGAACGTTCCGTCTCGATACGGGAATATAAGGAGGCGTAACTCCGGGGCAGATGTGATCAAAAATTTTCCAAACTCGTAGCCATTTTATCTCGCGCTTTTCTAAATGTCACCTCATCGAATGCGAACCTTTGATGTCAGGATTTAATGTCATTGCGGTGCTTACATCATTTTTATTCCAATGTTCTTCATTTTAACGGCTGAAAAACTTTTATTTTAGCATTAACCGTTAACACGTTCGACGCTTCGTTACACGTGTTTCCGAAAAAAACGAATTATGGCCGGTGATAAATGCAGGATCTGATCCAAGCGCTCTTAATGAGCAAAAGGCAACTTTAATGAAATGCAGGCGCCACTCTCTCCAGGTCTTTATCGATAAGGCTTTTCCTCAAGTGTCGTTATAATCGGACGCGTGCCTATACTTATTATGTCACGCGGATATATCGTCCGCGTCGGGCAGCAAAGATTACTGCTCCCGATATCAATGCGCACACGCACATTCCTATATTTATTCACACATTCCTGGTAGAATGTATATGAAAGTTGCTGGAGAACTCGCTAAGATTACTTTGTGACGCCTCCAACTGGTAATACGTGAGACCGGAAGCGGGGGATTGTTCGATAACGCAAGGCACAACATGATAAACCTCGTTAGCGTTCTATTGATTTACTATCAGTTGTAATTCTTTTTTATTCCTTTCTCAACCCTCTTAGCGCATTCACGCTCGGGCGGAATTAAAATCGAACGGCTGGGAACTCAAGGACGTAAATTATTGTCAAACTACTTTTTTTATCTTGACAATTATGAATTCTTATTACCTTATCAATGTTAATATTTTCATCGATAACTATTTTTTACAAATCTATCGATTTAGTATGGGTACTGAAGATTATATACGATGAATGGAACATGTTTAGCTTTTGGGATGTCTCAAATGCCGAAACATGACTAAGAACAGTGACGTTTTACCTTATATTCATAAAATACGAAATCGGATGAGTTCAGAAGTGTTATCTATGCTCGCGACAGAATTTTCTCGCATGCAGGAGAAGTTTTCTCGTCGTTGGACAAAAGTCCCTTGGCACGGGCTCTCGGAGGCTCTCCGCGGTGAGAATAACGTCCCTCACGTGACTAGGTGCCATTACGGCTCTCCGGTTCGTAGAGGAGAGCGTCGTGCGGTGATGGCGGTGCCTACAGGCTCCACGCGATCTCTGTCACCTAATAACGTTTCGCCTAATCGGAGAGAGAACGATAAGACCGAAATATTCGCTGGGACATGCAAGAATGTACAGCCACTGCCATTTCCTCCTTTCTTTCCTCCTCTCTTTGTTCCTTCCTTTTCTCTCTCTATTGTTCACGAACGGCAGTGATGTTAAGAGTATATACACGTGTATATAGCTTTGTATACGCTACTTTGCACGTAACGCACTCGAGAGTCGCCTCGTCAGAAAATTGCCCTCGTCCATTTTACACCACCGAACAAAAATATTCTCTTAATTTTCCTCGCTATTTTCCAACGGCGATTTCAATCGCTTCTTTCCCCCTTGATGATTTTCTCTTGATTCTCTCTTTTTTTTAAGCTCGGTAATTACGTACTCTTATCGTTGAAATTTCACGAGCGGGCGCAGCGCTCCCGAGAGGGTAATCAACGCGTTTTCGAGGCATCGAGGAACTCTGGTCTCTCGGAGTAAATAATTAAACGTGAAAAATCAATTTTTCTCGGCTCGAATATAAGAATCCGTGATACAGGGATCCAAGAAACAATTAAACATTCTCGCGCTTCGCGTGGAAACAAATGGCGCCTCATTTTTTACCACAGCATTCGGAACAGAATTCTCTTTATTTTTTATTTTATTTTATTTTTGATGTTTTTTTTTTGGAGCAGGAGGCGTTTCTTCGGCGCCCGAAAAAAATTCCGTTCGGGAAGGAGAGCGTCGCTGTTCTTAATATTCTCCGTTACGACTGGCCACGAGAGAAATAGCGTTATTAGCCGGATTATATACGTACACGTGTATACAGATATTTCGGTGTTAATGCAGCGAAACGCTGCTTGGAATTTTTTGGTGATGCATCGCGGGGCGTGACTCGTCTTCCTTTTTATTTTTCTCTCTTTCTCTTTCGCTCTCACCGTGTTTTCTTATTTTTTATTATGTTTTGACGTGTTTTGACAAACGCGCGCCATTACATGCGTCGAGGCTCTGATCCTCAGAGGGTGCAACGTGTCTTTTGTGACGAGCGTGAGTTGCGTTTTCGTCTCTCCTTCTCATCTCCCCGTCGGATCGCTCTCGCAGTTTTCTCGCTTTCTACTCGTTCTTACCAAAGATTAAATTCAAGGATCTTATATGACATTTCGATCGTAATTTTCTGTCATTTTGTTATATAAAAAATGACAGTAATTTTTACCATTACCAATGATAGGATTTTTACACTATTTTTCACCATCAATGAACACTTTTTTCCATTTTCTTTCATCATTCGCGTTATTTTTGAAAAGAAGAAAAATCCAAAAAATAATTTTTCGGGTCCTGAAAAATTGTATGGTGCACAGAATTTTTTTATAAATACAAGTTATCACCGTTTGTTGAAATTACCTCAGATTACTATGAAGTAGATACGTAATTTTGAGTCGGTAAAGGATAAATTGAATAGTAGGCCGATTCACACGATTGAATCTTTCCTAACCCGAGTCTCGCAAATCCGAAGAAAGTTGAGGAAGAAAGGAAGTACGAAGAGCCGGGTTTATTTTCCTCCATCTCTCGGCGTTGCCAGGGCGTAACCAAACAGCTAATCGTCGGGTGCACGCCCCCACACGCGATGAGCGTAATGAATACGTACGTACCCTTACACCTACTATCTCTCTCTCTCTTTTCTTCTTATCTCTTGTTTCTTCCTCCTCGAATATTTTTCGCTTAGCATTCTAACGAAAGGATCTCCATCAGAAATTGCCAACTGCTCGTCGTAGCTCTAACGAGCCTCGCCGCTTTATTTCACGAACAAAGATCAAGAAAAACGAGCCAGCGAACGAAATAAAAGCTCGTGAAAAAAGAATCCGGGGGAATTTTTTTCTCATCCTGACACTCAGCCTGATGGAACGGTTTTTTCGTTTCAAGGATAGATCGAGACGTGAAAAAAGGATAAAAAAAACAAAGTGAAATCGTAAAGAGTCGCGAAGTTAATAAATATGAAAGGATTTCTCTCAGCGGTGGAGCATTTAATCCCTGCTTCCATTTCAAGTCCCTTACACGCCCCGGGATACTCCGAGCAAACTTTATCAAGTCTCCGGGTATAAGAAAAGTCTTTCCTTCTCGGGAACGTGCGTCGAGACCGAGAGACCCGAAAGGTAGTCCTCCCGCTGGATGATGCATATCGAATTTATTTTTTTCTTTTGTCTTCTTTTATATCGTGCCAGGAAAGAAAAACGCACGACAGCGGGAGCGCATTGGAACATTTTCTCCTTTTTTCAGTCTTATATGGCAAGCTTTCCATAAGAAAGTTCAGATAGGATCGTGTGAATAATTTTTATGCGATTCGACATTAAAATCCAAAAATTAAAAAAATTACGAATAAATTACCGAAAAAAAATCATTAGCCAGAATTTTCAGTTTTTCGTCCAGTTTGAGAAAAAAAAATACGAAATTTGATTAGACTTATAAAGTGATGAAATATTCGAAAAGATAAAATAATTTTATCGTGAATTTCGTTCAGTCGCCAGAGAGCAAAAAGATCAAGTGCAAAGTTCGTGCACCCCGAACCAGGAATCGCTCTCTCGAGAACTTATCTAAGGGATAGAAAGAAACGAGCCGGTTCAAGGGACGAACCGAGTGCTTTCGCGTGCAGCAGCTAATATCTTTTTTTTTTCGTTTTCCTCTGATGCTCCTCTATCTCCTCGTGTCTCCGTCCTCTTCGTCCGTCTTCTTCTCTCGCGATGGCTCCGAAGAATGCCGGCGAAAGGATTCGAGAAATGAGACGTCGCGCTCGTCTTTCGGCTAATGGAGTCCTGCGCTCCGAGTGGAAAGATACAGTGAAAAACGAGAGGGGAACGGAGAGAAACGAGCAAGCGAGAGGTGTTCGAGATCGCGCGGGATCTCTTTAAGTTTTCATGCGACACAAGTGCCTCACCGCTCGCGAGATGTTCAAAGTGGAAGGAGCAACGAGAGCTCGGAACAAAAAAAAACAAGAACTCGAAACAAAAAAGTAGGCGTAGAGTGAATTTACCCGTCGAGTTACTTTTTTACAATTCTGAACAACGTTCGTACAGCTTTACTAGAATTTTTCTTTCCTTATACTTATTATTATTTGGTACTTTTTGAAGTAACAGAAAATGATAAGATAGTGGAATTTCCCAAAAATTCTTCAATTTCATAAATTTTTTTGATCATTCGTGATTTTTGATAAATTTTTGTTACAAAAATTATTTCATTTTATTGCAATTTATTAATCTTGTAAACTTTATTTGCCAAGAGTAAATTCATGACATAAATAAAACATTCACTCAATGTTCCCTCCTCCCTCTTGGGCAAGAATGTACGGATATATAGAAAATTTATTTCAACGACTGTAGAATTGGCGCGGCGAATCGTTCAAAGTCGGCGGATCAAGGAAAGGATGTCTCCGGCAATGTCGCGATAGATAGGAATCGCTTTCTCTTTCCGAGGAATCGTATCAACCCGGATTGCCTCTGCGAAAAGCATCGGGATTTCCAGCGGGTTGAGGAAAAAGACACACCCCGATAGCGCGCGAATCCCGAGACAAGTTCAATCCGGAGCGTATTTATGTATCGAAAGGGCGCAAAGTTCGTCGTGAGAGGATAAAATCGGTTGGATCTCGAAACGGGGAAAAAAGAGCGGTGACATCAATGGCCGCGAGGCTTGAAAGACACGTTGAGCCAACAGACATGGTCGGATTAGTGCGAGGAAGGAAAAGAAGAAGGATAAGGAGGAGGAGGAGGGCAAAAGAGCGAGAGACAGAGCGAGATGGAGATTGGTGTTCTTCTCTCGGTTCGTCCAGGTACGGACAATACCTGCTCGGATCTGGTCCTCGTGTCTTTTCTCTGCTCGATCGGATCCCCCGTGTCTCTTTGACTGGGCAACACGACGGGAGATGCTCTTAATAGAGGCCCGAAAGGGAGACGAGGCTTGTTTGGACGTTTGCGGTAAACAGAGTGACACCGGGTGATCTATGTCCGTTGCTCCTGGACCTCCGAATAGCATCCAGCCACACAAAAGAAACGAGAGAGAGAGGGAGAGAGAGAGAAAAGTCGACTCCTTTCTCTCGCTAACGGGGGATGAAACGCGCCGCCGTTTTCACTCCCCGAATCGACAGGGTGGCCCTGACTTACATTTCTCCCTTAACGCGCTAACCTCTATTTATACGGGAACCTTTTTGTTTTTCCATTTATCAGCGATAAATGATCGAGATAACGCGACACCACGAGAATCCTACTTTGTCATGTACTTAATGGCAACTGTCCGGCTCGCTTTGTCTCCATCCTCAAAATTTTTCCCGAGATCCGATTTCCATGGTATCACGATGGGAAGAACGATAAAACGTCAATTGGTATCTGACCCAGATTCTGTTGGATCTTTTTACCAATCTGGATGTTCCTAGAATTGCATTTTTAAAGGAGTTCATCTGGTACCGAGTTGGTCAATAGTGACCAGCATCGTCGAAACTATGACTATGGCAGGTAACATGGAGGTTAACTTCCAGACAATCAGTATTTTGCGACACAAATTAAGAGCAATGGAAACCAAAAGTTACTAGATTTCGTAAATTACGGATTTATCAATTAATAAATGAATTTTCATGAAAAATTGGACCACACCGCCATTC
>JAPYYX010001058.1:0-55739 GCA_030522605.1 Cremastinae sp. B BG-2022a | reverse complement strand
GACCAGAGGCAAATTCTTGGGATCGAAAGAAATATACTGTAATTTTTTCAAGATTAATTGTTTGATTTTGAGAGAGAAATCCGGGACCTACGAAATCTACTAACTTTGAGGTTGTGATTGCTCTTAAGAGCTCATCACAAACATTTTTTCATTTTTTTGTCAAATAAAAGAAGATGCAAATGCATATATGATAAAATCAACGAATTGTACCAAAATCAAATGAAAATGTGAGAGAAAATATCAGATTGCTTATTCAGTTGAATACACGATTTTCGGCATTTTGATTGTTAATATTCGATAGAGTCGTGGTATCGATTCGAATCGTTTGTATTTACAGTGAACCCTTTCTCTTTCGACTTCTGTGTACCCGGGGGATGTTTGCATGTGCTCACTAAATACACTGTATTATTTACATACGCATATTGGCACGGTATCCAGCTTCACATGAGGGCCATGCACAGACATCGCACACAGACCCCCGAATATCGAGCTCCTCGGTTATAAGTTTTCGGGAGAATTCGAACAGAATTTTCGGGAGACAAAGAAGTAAAGGCGCCGCCAGTTAGGCATGGCTCGAAGCCAGGAGAACGCAAAATAAAAGAACTGAATTTGAGAGGTAGAGTGTCAAATTGTGCCTGTAATTGGTCACTTGCAAAACAACGAGTTATTGTAATTCTTGTATCCGCGAGACTCATGGTTTTACCACCTTTCATGATTTTTATTTATTTCGTATAATGATGCTGAAAAAAATTGTGATACTCTTCGCGTAACTAAAAATTGTTTAAAAAAATCAGTAACACTTCTGATTTTAATTGTTCAATTATACAATAGAGTCAATAAAATTTTTAAGAAATTTTTTCAAAAGATTTTTCAATTTTTATACAACAAAGTATGATAATTTGTAATTTATTTTCGGGTCCAATATGAAAATAGTAAATCTTTCCGACCAAGTCATTCCATTTCTTTCATTTCGTCTCACTTGTAATTTTTTTTCCCATACCGGCCACAAGTGCCAAACGATGTCGGACATCGCTCCGAAGGAGGTCCTCTCGAACGTTCAATGGCTCGGCGACCCGTCTCTATATCGTCTCACTCGAGATAGCCACGAGCTTTTACAAAAAAACTTGTACATTTTCCCATTCTCACTTCTCTCTAGGATATAATAATTTTTCCTTCGTTCTCAGCAATATTCGTTGAAATATGTTTCAATAAAAAACTTTATGAAAAAAACAAACAAAAAATTCGCCAAATTTTGCCGCATACTCGATGATTTTCTGAATGACCTAAAATTAGTTTTTTTACCCTTATCGATAGAGAATAAATATTCATTTATTGATGAAGCATCCTTAATTCAGAGTTGTGTTTGAAATTGAAATATCCAGAGTAAAGCGCGATTCTCGTTTCATTTTTCCTGGAAAAACGAACTTTTGACTATTTTTGTACACACATTTCATTATCCACTGATTTTTCGAAATCCATGACATGGAAAAATATTTATTATTCAAGGAAATTAGTAAACGAGTGTAGTTTTTGAACGGAGCGTATTTATTCATTGATTTCATGATTTATTTATCAATAGTGGATCGCGGGGATGTTTATACTGTGTGAGATAGAATGTGTGCGACTGTTGTGAGCATTGGCCGGCTTTATTGAGGCCGCCAATCTATTAGGGTGCCCGAGCCGGAAGCCGGGGAAGGGCGAAAACTCGAATTTATGCCACGACTACAAATCTTGGCTTGGCTCGTGGTTCCCAACGGCTGGTAAGGGATCGAAAAGGGATGAGGTAAAAGGTGGCCAGAGGCCTGGGATAAGGCTCCTCTGTAAACTCATCCTACCACCCTTTTTCCTTTCTCTCCACCCTCCTATCCCTCCCATGTGTCTATGTGCACAGATAAATTGAGGAAGAAGCGGCGAGCGAGCCCTCCCCGCCCAATCGAAGTTGCTTCTCGAAAGGCTACAGTCCACTGCAGTTTTCGAGCTTATAACCAGACCGATGGAAAGCCATGAACGAACAGAACGAGGTTGAAGCTCGAATCATTTAAACGATGTGGAAATTGAAATTTGGACACAAAATAATAAAATGCAAATTATTGGTAAATCATTTTAGGAGTTTGGACTTTTTTATGATATTTTTATATATTTTGTTTTCTTAAAGTCTTTCTTTTATTCACGTTGATGAAAAGTTTTTGAATTTTTTTATTTCTATTTTTTTATCAATGTCGATTTTCTGCTATTTATTTTTGTATTGTTAATTTTATTAATTTGTTATCTGTGCACTAAAAATGACAGCACGTTGCAATTATTTTCACAGTCCAGAATGGCTCAGAAAAGTGAAAGCCGGAGCGGTGGGCCAGTAACGATTTTGAAGCGGTGCCAGAAAATTCTCTCTCAGAAAGGAAGGAAAATATTGACAAGTGTGGGAGCTGCAGTCGAATTAAATCGGAGTAACGTGATTCGAAGATGCGATTTAATCCATTTGAAATCCCCTGTAAAATTCGGCTTATAAATTGCACGATAAAATCTCTTTCTAATGTTAATCGTGCTTACTCCCAGTTAATTTGAAAACGATGTTTCATTCGACGCGATTATATTGCGATTCATTCTAATACAAGAAAATTATTAAAAAATTGAACTTTTTCAAGAAGTTTTATGAACTAGAGGTATATTTATGGAGACTTAGGGAGATCGCAATGAAAAATTTAAAAGCAAAAAATTTATATTTATTGTCACGAATTTGAAAAAAAATTCATTCATTTTTTCACATTCATGAATGGAATAATTTTTTGTCAGTAATACAAAGTTTTTAATGTACTCAGTTAAAATTTCTCATAAAAATATTTAAAAATGAAAAAATATCTCAATGTTGCATATAACAAGTTATTTTTCCGATCATCAATTTCGAGATTCTTGTGGCTAGTTGGAGATATAAAATATTAATGTGAAATGCATCAGCCTTCTGAATTCACAGTTAAAAATGTATTTAATAATTTTTTTGCAATTAAATAATAAAGAAAATGCGATTGCAGCATCTGTTTAAAAATATATAAACTGAGCGTATCAGACATGTGCATCAGACACCTCCCTCTGCATCCGCAATTAAATTTCTTAAAGATGTGCTCTTTAAAGGTTACTCTAATTTATTTTTGTCGCATTATCGTCCAAGTATCTCGTCGTCGGACTCGAAAAATAAATAATTAACTAGCGGTATAGGAAAAGTCGAGGCAGACGGTAATTAATTATTTATTTAAAATTGAAATTTATTCGAGATGAAATTTTTATGCAGACTGCGAAGCTCTGACGAGCTTTCTGGGACGTTTTGTGTTGTGTCTGGACTAGACGAAGCTCGTTTTCCTGATATAGATAGCGAAGCCCTTTGTGTGCGACGCGGTTATCACGCAAAAGGGCTCAACAGGTGCGCGCGCGCCCGACTCGCAACCATTTCTCTCTTTCTCTTCGACTTTCCTCACTTCTCCCGCGCTCTGCCGCCTCTCTCACTCTAGTTCGCCGCCTACGTGCTTTATTTTTATTTGATTTTTTTATTTTCCGTTCATATCGGATACCATTGAGAAAAAGAATTTTCTGTAAATAAAACGGCAACGGATTAACTTTTTTAGATATCGATTCTTTGGCCGTATTGGTACAGACATTTAAAAAATAAATAAATAATAATAAAGCTGCGATAAGTATCATTCAGACTATGTACGTGTTAAGAAAATTATATTTAAAAAAATTCATGATTCTGAGTACGATTGATAAACTCGAAACGAGAGTTCACGTATAGTATTTTGTTTAGATAAACAGCGAATGTGTTTAACAAAAATTACTGCTTGAATTCAGTTTTTGGATATGACTGAAAAATTTCATCGTCTTTTTCCAAATCTTCAATGGCGTGTTTGAAAATATTCGACTCTTTTGGGAAATTGAAACGACTCAATGAGATTTTGTTCCGTATTTATGAAACTAGTATAGCTATTTTCTGAAACTGTCAATCAATACGTATGATTATGTATTGTATTAAAAAATTTTAAATAAGTACACAGTGAAATTTACCTGATGAATCACTCGAGATGATTTTTGTACCATTTTCTCTTCATCGAGCCTTCAAATATTTTTCATTTTCTGAAGCTTTAGTACGTTTGGTTCAATAACCGTAAATTTTAAACAAGTTTCTTAGCTTTGACTATACAAGTTACCAAGGACAAAACAAGAAGTCAAAATTTTCCGATCTCACTTGTTTGATATTTGCATAAGAAAGGAAACTTATTTAGACGTATAACTTTGTCATATGACGCTCGAAAATATCCGAAAATGTTGAGACATAGTAATCAGAAAGTTCAATTAAATTATTAAAATGAAAATAATTTCTGGTAACTTAGAGGGAAGTCGAAATATTGCTTTTTTTAAATAATGCTTTAGTAATAATGCTTTACTAAAAAAGGAAAGAAAGATTTTGTCTTTTTGGGTTGCCAAAAAATGCTCAAACTAAGTCAATAGAATCAAAGGTTTTCAAACCATTGTTGAAAGTAAGCTTCTTAACGATGTATACAGCGTCGCGATCGCTCGGTAATTTTTTTTTTGACGTCGCAGTATTCCTTTTTCGATGATATCTAGGAAAAATTGTCATCGCCTCAAGTCTCCATCGCGACTCCTGATTCACCCAAATTCCGAAGAGAAATTCCTTATAAAATTTTATTGATAAATTAGGTAAAAGTGCCTAAAAATAAAAACTATATTTTTTTGGGAACTACCTCTTGAACGTTTTTAAATTGCCTGTAAATTCGTGAGAAAACAGTAAAAAGGGGACGAGTAGGAGGGAGGAAATTGACATGATATCGGTGCCGAGCCCGTCGTCGGCTCGTTAAATTGATTTATTCGTCAAGGGTAGACGGTCACGCCATCTCGTAGCTAGAGCGAGAGGGAAAAGGTACTTAAAAGCATGCCATTCTCGTACTGGCTTTAAAGCTCTCTCGGCGATGCTCTATAATCTCGTGTAAGTACGTAACTTGGTACAGGAATGGTTTCTCGTGAGAAAGCTGGCGAAAAAACACTGTGGAAAGAGCGCGAGAGAAAGAGAAATACCGAGGGTGGGAGAAAATGCGAGAGGAAGAGGGAGCGATATAGGTACTTATTTTATTTCCTGAAAGTTCGGCACCAAGTCCCGGCCCGATACCGGCCTTTATAGAATCGCAACTATTACGACGGTAATATTTAACTCCTCGAATTCGTAATTATCGCTGATGCTTTTATGGCAAGGCTATAAAATTCGAGTTGGCTCGATCGCGAATACGAGTGGAAAAGCTTCGATCGGTTGTGGATTTAAGGGCCCCAAAGACTTTTACTTAGCGGAGAATTAGAGTCAACGACCTTGATGTGTACAATCGTTCGATTCTTAATGGTTTTTATGTTTTTCCAAAAATCCATCATTCAAGAAATTCAAAACATTTATGTAGAATTTTCAAAAAATCTTTTTTGGAATTATTCTATCGTTCGATCATTCAGTAATACCTGAGATAATTCAAAAGCTATATTTTATCATTTACACACTTGAATTTTCAAAGATCATCAGTTTTCGTGTTACTTCAAAATCATTTCTCACAAGAAGTAAACTTTGACGACTGTCAAATTTTTTCACAGCCGTTCTATTTCAAATAAGAAAAAAATTATATAATGGTTGATTCTATGTTTTAATCATTTGGTATTCACTTCTAATTTTCAGCGAACGCGAAACCGTTAACTTTCGACGAGGTTTACAACCAGAGCAGCCCGACAAACTGCACCGTATACTGTGGCGGTTTGACAAATGGCCTCACGGAAGAGCTCATGCAGAAGACCTTTTCACCCTTTGGCTCGATCCAGGAGATTCGAGTGTTCAAGGATAAGGGTTACGCCTTCGTCAGGTGAGCGAAAATCTTAAAGTGATTACCCAATACATGGCCAGCAATACGTACACATTCAAAAAATATTGATAAATCCTCAATACTTAAAAAATGTTACTTCTATCTTCAACATATGTAATTAAATGTGGTTAGTGCATAACTAACAAATTGTTTAATTATTTTTGTTCAATTACAATTCAGTACAAATAGTTACAATTTCTATTCAGACCCACAAATTACGACAAAATGAAATGACTATACAGCAATTAACTGTCATCAGTATCCCAAAGAAAAACAACAAAGTATCCGAGGCAAGCTTGAAGCTAATTTGTTTATTATTTTTTCCTAAAAGATTTTCCACGAAGGAATCGGCAACGCACGCTATCGTCGCGTCTCACAACACGGACATAAATGGACAGACGGTTAAATGCAGCTGGGGAAAAGAGAGCGGAGATCCGAACAATTCCCAACAATCGGGACAGGTGAGAGAATCGATTGATCGAGCTTTTCACCTTCCATAATGGGGAAAAGAAAATTTCCGGTGCGAGAAACCACACGGCAAGTCCATTAGCGACAATTGCTACGAAAGTTTACTTCCCATCGCTAATACGTAAGAAAGAGGGCAAGAAAATAAGCGGTGGCAAAAAATCCATTAAAGAAATCAAGCGGAATTGTTTGAGAGCTTTCACTTGTCATAGGCGAGCAAAGTGGACAACGCGATTGCTGACAATTAGAATCGTCTTCCCAACTGTTTTCTCAAGTTTTTCCTTTGCTTTTATCATGTTGCTCCTATCAAATCATTTATATAAGCTTTTTCAACCTGTAAGTCGCAACCCAGGGAGTACAACGAGAGTGTCAAATCTGTTTAAAGCCTAATGGACTCTGGAAAATGACGCAAGAAATGCAAAAGTAAAGAATATATAGTTTGAATTGAGCAATAATTGTTGACTTCAAATACTGCATTAAGAGTTTGACATAAAGAGAATCTAATATTTTATAAAAGATTCACCGATTTTGGAAAACATTGTAAAAGAAACAGAAAACAAATGTCTTCGTCATCGAAGTTTTTTGGATGATAGAAAATGTCTAAGAGGTTGGATAAAGAGGGGTAGAAATTAATAGCAAAGATCTCGAGTTCTCCGAGAATGAATCAACGTGAACGAGGCGCGTTGGAGGGAAGAAACAGTTGAAACCGCAAAAGCTGGCGTTCAGTTTAGTCTCACGGTTGCGAGTCGCTCGATCGCAAAAGCTTCGCCGCAAAATGCGCCGGGTTCGAGTCCCCTAGCAATTAGCGCCGTTAAGACGAGTAGTTACGTCCGATCTGGGAATAGGAAGATGGGAGAACGAAAGAGAGAGCAAAAGAGAGAGTAAACAGAGAAAGGATTGCGACGCTCGGACGAGAAGCTCCGTAGAAGCCTCTGGTATTACTGTTCATCCGTCGACCCGTTGCTCTCCACGACTTTGCCCTAATTGATCTTTATTCCCATAACGTCGCCCGGCTCAATATTCCGGGCTCTGAGAAACATCCTGAGAAGACCTCTGTCACGCTAAGCCCTATTACTTACTTTTTTGCTCAATGAAAAACCGTACATTGGACTTTCCAGATAAAAAAGGGGATACGCGTTCAAAGTTCGCGAGAAGTGCTTTTTCCCGAAACTTTTAAAACTTTAATTCAATTCATTTTCCCATCCTTCGCGGTATTTTTACCATGCACCTAGCCGAATGATTTTACAATCTTTGGCATATAATCTTTCCTGAATTTTTAAAAGACTCTTCTGAACTTCTTAATAAAGCTAAGACCCACGTCTGATATATTGAAGAAGACGTTTATATAAAATATAAACATGATATTGCAATATTTATCATCATTTGCTGCACTTAAATTATGAAGATAATTATAATCGATTTGAATAGCCTATTTAGTGAATCACATTTGTCATCTGCATTTACATTTGTCTGAATTACATTTGTCAAGGAACTTGTAAGTTGCATCACAATTATATTCTGGTAGACCAAATTGGATTCAAAAAGCAGAATAAAAATAGTCGGGTGGTTCAATTTTGGTAATGGAAAGGATGAGGCAATTATAGATTCAGATGGCTTGCCTAGCCATTTATAGATTTTTCGACTTAGGTGTGATATAATCAATTTCAGGCCATATCCTCAGCGACGTACCCATATTACGCGGCAGCGGCAGCAGCCGCAGCCGCGGCGGCGGCGAGTGTCGGGGGCGTGAGCAGCGTCGGGGGTGTCGGGGGTGCTGGACAACTGGGCTACTGGTACCCACCCCAATCGTATCCAACGACCGCAGCGACGCAGATGCAGGCAGGTGGCTTCCTTCAGGGGATGCAGGGATACACGTACGGACAATTCGCCGGTTATCAGCAGGCTCAGTATATGGGGTGAGTTCTCGCCATTGAATAATATTCCCTATATTCACCTCTATGGGTGAGTTCGAAGCAACCTCCAGACGTATAGCTCCGATCATTAGAACTCTACGATTATGAAACACTACTTCGTGGCAATTAAACCCAGCAGCGAATCGAATATTAGTTAACTGCGCCTACCGATTATCCAATCCCAATAAAGAGGAACCAAAATGACATTCAATTGTTCTGCCGACCAATATCGCGCAAGCGGTACATCGTTCCAAGCTTATCCGCAACAATGCATGCCGAAGTCTTGCCCACCGCGTCCAAATTATTTTTTTTCCGAATGGCTCATCGACTGGGCCGTACTGATACGCCGCTATAAATTTTGAGCCAGAAGCCTGTCGTCGGCTTTTCGTTTCACAAATATAGACGCATTATCTCGTTTCAATACCAGATACGGTCATATTGAGTACGCAATTTAAAAATACCATAATTTTAATCATCCTACACGACTCTTTCCCATTTTCGTTCGATAAATGGGAATGGAACATACAGAATAAAAATCAGCGGAGAGATGGAAATTACACTGCCGATACAAATTCATGTTGAAATAAAGATTACCTTTATGATGGGAGTAATGTAATTGTTTGATAACAGATTTAAGTTCAACGAAAGATAAAATGGAAATAAAATAACTGTACAGAGATAAGAAGCTTGAAAATGAATAAACGGATTAATGAATCCATAAAGTATTTGGATGAGATTTTAGCTGTCTTCAATGATTAACCCCGCGCAAAGACTTTTACTTGACAAATGAATCCAGTTAGAATGTAAATTGTGTTTTTTTGACAGAATTGGAATGGGCGTCCATGCGGCAAGTACGGCAGCGGGTTGGGGTCAGGGTTTGCCCGGTGGTCCGCAGTTGCCTCCCCATCACGCGACGACAGTCTCGGCACCTCCGGGTGTCCAAGCTGCCCCGCCACCACCACCACCACCTGCCCAAATGATGGCCTATCCCATGCAACAATTCCAGGTAATGTCGAAACTCTTCGAGATATTTATCACGTCATTTGTGTTTCGCTCGTTGCATCTTGACTTCTTGGACGTTTTTTGTCATGATCGTTGAGCGAATGAACCAAAAGTAGGGAAAAATGCAATTAAAATAGGCATTTGAATTAACGATAATTTTTTTCCCTTTTCAATTGTTTCACAAATGGATTTTCCATATTTAGTGCTCATTAAACGAAAAATTATTGGAATTTTTCCTCGTAGTTCCGTAAAAATTTATAGCACAGAGTTTTGTGAAAATATTCGAGAAGTAATGGGGAAATTAATTTTACGATTAAACATGCCCATTTGAGAATTGTATCGGATAAATCGAAACGGGCAAGCGAGTATGACGAAAGCTCTAATTAAACAAAAACCTATAAAATGGTCATTTCACGCAAAATTGCCAATTTGAATTTATATTGTTCCATAAAAGGTGAACGAGATGGAGCCGATAAATTCAATTAATTATGAACATTTATGGTAGAGACAATTCGCTAAAATTCATGAAAAAAATGCTCTTAAATCCGCTTTGCTCGATTGCATTTTTCCCGTTCCCGAATTTATGTCACTTGGTTGTGCACTGAAGTGCGTGCATGTGAAAAAATGACGAAGGGTGAGGATGGAAGAATGAAAGTGTGGAAAAAGTTGTCGAGCCAATGAAGAGTTGTCGGTGGATTTGAGAGAATGGGAACGAGCATATGAAAAGGAAAATGAGTGCCGTTATAACTTTGAATTTTTGAACGCATAATGCCACGTAAAAAAATATCCTTAATGGAAAATATGCGAGGATAACAATGACAGAATATCACTCTCTGTGCCTGGCTAGCAGGACCGAGAGACGTGAAAATGGGGGAGCGAAATATCAGGGAGAAAGAGAGCGGATGAAACGCGTGAATGGGAATGGCTTTGGTATAGAAATTGCATATTGCATTGTGCATATTGCTCGACTCTCTTCTCTCTGTCTCTTTATGTCTCAACGTTCCTGCATGAGGTTTTCCACTTCTAGTCGACCATGTTTATAAACATGGGGTCTCTTTTTACTCCTATGAAAATTAGAAATTTATACCAACACTCCTTTTTCGTTTGGATTTTTATTTTCGAAAAAAATTTTTAAATTGAATGTATCAGATTTTGTGTACATTTCACTGTACCTTGATATTTTTTAATCTCAAATTATGATCAGATTATCCAATTGAAGACGGTATTCAATTTTTGAATTAATTTTTAATAAAATGGTCATAATCTCAATCTCGATTTGGTCACTCCAAAGTGTAGTCAGAGATCAAGTTTTCATGAAACGTCTTATAACAACGTGTCATTTTCAACTTTTTGTATCTCCACTATGTGAAAGTAAAAAAAGAATGTGAATCATAAAACCGCACGAGCAGTTCTGGAAAATTTCAACTCTCAGGTCATAAATTTTTGTATCTTTTCATACAGTATTTTAAAAAAATTTGAACTTCACTCATATTTTCATAACCAAATAATTCTAAACTGCTTATTGTTTGATTTCTCAAATGTTTAAGAAAATTGCAGTCGGTTTTTTCATGGACGTCGAAAATAAAACTTATTCAAAAAACTACTATTTTATGTTTATAAAACTTTATGTTCAACTCTGTAAAACATTTATAAACCATTTTTTGTCAACGATGAATTAAAAAAAATGACATTCCATTTTTAACTAAAATGTACACCTTCAGATGCAGGCTCACAAAACCTTCATCCTATTAACATTTTATACAACGTTCTTGCATTATTTTTTATTTCAAAGAAAGAAATATGGAAACACTAATTCTAGTAGTATTTCTTGCGTTTTTTTTTTATCGTCATTTACTATCCTTATAATCGAGTAACTCCCCGAAGTAACGTTGTCTCTGTTTTTTGCATTTCTCTGTCTCTCTCCCTTTTGTCGACGTCCATAAAATTTATTCAAAATTTTCCATCTGGATTACTCGCGGGACCGAGTCGTCTCGACCGTCCTCATCCTCTAACCTCACCCTGTTTGCCATTTATCCCGACTGCGAACGTCTCGGGTATTCTCTTCTTCTCTACGGGAACTTTCATTCCGACTCGTACATACTATAACAAAATAACTCGTATTTTTTCCATCATTTCTTCAATTTTTTCTCGCATCCAAAGGTCATCAGATTTGTTTACCTTTCAAAATTTTCAAATTAATCTAATTTGTAAAATTTTCGTCCTCATGTGTAATCAAATTTTACTTCTCTAATTTATTTCACACCTCAGGATAAAAAAGTGCACGATCTTTTAATAATTATTCGATTTTCGAAATTCTATAAAGTTCGATTTTATCAATCTTCGTTTTGGAAATTTTCCACATAAATAAAAAAACCAAATTCGGTTGATGATTTTTTTTTTTTAGAATTAAATTCGAGATTGTACGGTCTGGTGTGGAACGTCCCATGCATGTATCTGTTTGGAAGATATGGTACGAGCGAGTCTTCTGCCATCCAGACGAAGAGAGAGAAAGAGATAATTCCTTGGGGGACGATACTCGAACTACATCCTTCGTGTCTCGTAGAACGACTAGGTTACTTTCTCATGCACGTGTTTTCTTTTTGCATGTCGAAATGATCGTCGGTTATTTCCCATCTTATCGCTTAAAATGGCATCGTTCCTAGATTTCTCAAACTTTCATTTTTAGCACTTAGACAACAAAGATGTTTCGCTTTCCGTAGAAGAAAAAATTTTCCATAATTTTGCCAAATATTGTGAAAGAGCTTTCTGACGTTTTTGAAAAATTTCCAAAAATATATGAAAGTTGGTGCAATTAAATTTTTTATCCTTCTGACACCAGGTGGACCAATTTTTTTGCATTCTCTAGAAAAAAGATTCAACTCGATTGCATATTTTTCAAAAATAAAAAAAGGTTTCCTGATGTTTTTCGAACAATGTACGAAATTCTTCGAGACTAAAAACAATTTTTCATCGTTTTCACGAGTATGAAAAAAGTTTCTGAGTTTCGAAGAACGATAGGAAGAGCTTGATGAATTTTTATTCGGGGGTCGAAAATTGTGGCTCCGGAAGAGCAAACGATAAAAAAGTTGGTATATCAATCCTGAAGACATCGCGATAATTTGTCTTCTCTTTCTTCAAAATCAGGAAGCACTGTTGGGAAAAAAGGGTCAGGAAAATTTATGGCGAATGGGAGATCCCGGATCAAGATTTCACTGCGTCTTTACGTCATTTCGTCGATAAAAGTCCAACGAGTTCAGAAACGTCAGGAGAAACTTTTTCCTTTCGCGAATTTTTCAAAATTCGATCTTGTTTTTATTTTACCCTATTTTCGAAATTTCACCTTATTTTTCTTCACGTTTTACTATCTCTACTTGATTTTCGTATCCTAATCTGCACGAACAATATTTTCCTCGACGAGAAAACATGAGTTTTTGAATTTCAATCTTACACTAATTCCATCCTATTTTTCAACTGCAACTGATATTTATTTTTCGCTTAAATTTTCCATTTTTACCTAACATTCTCATGAAACAATTTTTTATTATGCGTTTCTTTTTCCATTCACCTTTTATTTAACTTTCTCCATCGTCATCTTTCTTTTACATTTATATAACTGAATTGCATGCACACAACATTTGTGTTCAAAATTGAATCTCATTTTTTACTTTTTTAACTTTCGCTCATTTTTTTTCTATTCTCTTCTCTCTACATCCAAATCGACTGCACGAAAAAAAAGGTTTTCTCGGTGGATAAAAGCTGCGACTCAGCCTCGAAAAAAGAGAGGTCTCGTCCTTTTTTTCTCGGTCGTGAGATCGAGAGATCAATTAATCATTCGGGCAAAGAATAATCGAGAATAACTCGAGAGCAGAGTGTATGAAGGAAGCGCTAATACGCCAGTATATTTTCTTCGTGCAAACTTTTCTCGTGATACGATGTGAGATTATCACGATGAGAATTGATATGATACTCGGGCAAGGGGAAAGGATCATCGGGAAAACTATCCCCCTTCCATCGCGGTTGGATTTCGCGTGAATTCACCGGGATAAAAGCCTGAGCGAGAGAAAAGCGAGCTCTGTTACTTTCGAGGCTGAGATATCCCGGCGCCACGGAGACGCTAATCGTTCGACGAATTTAATCCATAATATCTTTCTTTATATATAGAATATTCTTAGAAAATATACGTATATAAGTATTCGCGCGAGAGACGATGACTGTGGAAAAAATGAGAGAAAGGGAGAGTGAGGTCGGAGCGATGAGAACGACGAGAAAATGCTCGTGTGATCGTGTAAGAATGGGAGAATGTCTGTTTTTTATCGAGTACCTGTATTTATGTGTATTATTCGTGAGACACTTCAACTACTTCATTTTCGATCAATTGTACTCGAAAAACTTTTTCACAGTTTTGTATTATTTTAATTAAGTATTCAAAAATTGCTTTTTTTATTGTTATTAAAGTACTATTTAAATATTTAAATATTTCAAAATTTGACTAATGGAGTAAAGAGTAAAACGTACGCTGAAAGTTTGTACTAACATTTGGATATTTTTGAGAACATTTTTAAACATTAACTTGCACGTACAAGAAGCTTTAGACTCAAAAAATAACTGACCAATATTTTTGAAAACTCAATAAATAATTTTTGTAATGCAAAAAATGATGTGAGACTCTCAATTTTTATACATAAAATTAAATTTTAAAAGCTTACCCAAATTAGTCATATTTCTGATATTTTAATGATTTTAAAACAATTTCAAATGAATTATCCTCGATCAAAAGCATAACATACAAAACTACAAAGAAAATATGCGAAGTGGTGAATGTCTCACGAATAATAACCTAAAAAAAAAACTACAAAATCTGCATTTATATAGATAACAATCATCCATGTTGAAATTTCGGGCACAATACTTAACCATTCGTTTGTGTGTTTAAAATGGTAAAGTGTGTTCTTGGTTGCGGTCCAGCTAGCGGATGAGGACTGGCTGACGCCTAGCCTCCTAGTGTGATGGTAAGCAAGCGCCCTGAACCGAAAAAAGGAAAAATCGTCACGATCGCCGCCATCGCCGTCACCGCCGCCGAAACCGCCACCAGGATCGCCATAAAGCTCATCTCCGAGAAAAACGCCGAACTCGCGAAAAGTGCTCACCTCGAAAAATCGCGAATAATCGTTCTCGCCATCCTAAAATTCGTCGTCGTCGTCGTCGTCGTCGTTGTCGCGAGCCTTCGGATTCAGAGCAATTCCGAATCTGCGAGGCAAACGAGAAGACGAAGAGGCAGGAGAAGGACAAAAAACGACCGACGCATAAGCTTCGATTTTTCAAACTTCGTGAGCCCAGCGAAAATTCAATTTTCAGTTTATATCGTTCGTGAAAACAAACAAAACGCGAAATTCTGTCGGTTCTTAAAAACATAAGATGTCGCTCAGTTAAAAAAAATGCAGTGAGAGTAGACGATTAGAAATAATTGATTATCAAACCCGACGACTCCTCCCAGCTCATCGGAATAATCCTTACGAAATCTTTCCGAGACTTATAAAAAAAAAAACAAGAACAAAAGAAGATCATCAAATTGTCATAATCCATGTTTTACAAAAGAGAAAAAAATCCGAGACTCGCGAAACTCGGAGAGGCAAAAAATCCGAGACGAGGTCCGAGGCGCGCAGAATTTTGTTTCGCTATATGTAAATAAAATATATATATATAGCTTTGCTATGTAACGCCGAAGCCTCGAAGTAGCGAGAAGAATTGAAGAATACAGAGAGTAGAAAAAAAAATATACGAGAGATAAAAAAAGCGAGAAAATGAGTAAATTTTGAAAAATTGTCTTTCGAACTGTTTCGTTGAATTTATTATTTTGGGGACTTTCCGCGTCTCTTCTCTCTAGCCGTGATTGAAAACCCGTGGTCTCGTGCGTGTACGTAAATTAAAGCGTGCATGAAAGAAAAAAAAACGTAAAAAAAGAGAGAGAAAAAAATGGTGAAAAAATGCACAACGGTGGGGGCTCTGTATATTTTCCACCAATTCTCCCTCACGCACGCAAAGAACGCAAAGTGGATCTCCGCTCGGCCAATATTTGCCCGTGCCAAGCGAATCCGTTATTTTTGTATAGGTAGTTTGTAACGTCGACGTACGATCCCCGGCCCCGGGTACAGCGCAGTCGGACCCCGGGTTCTTACGGTCTCGTGGAGGGGGAGGGACGAACCTCGAGCTTGGCGGCCAAGAAAATTCGCGATTCGAGGAAATCTTTCATCTCGAAAAAAATGGAAAGAAATATGTTTTTTTTCCTCGAAGAAAAAAATTCACGAAAAAGAGCTCGAGGGGAAGAAGGAAAAATCTCGTAGACGGAGAATCCGAAAGAAAAATTAAAAAAAAAAACCAAACGATCTGAAAAACTCGAGGAAAGAAAATTTAAGGAAAAAAGCGACGAACTGTGAAAAATCATAAAAGCGAGAATTTCTGTCATTACCCTTCGTTCTTCATTTTCTTCTGAATAAACAAAACCGGTCGAGAGATCATCCTGAAAGCCCACACGTGAATTTATATTTTTTTTATAACGTACAAATAGTAACAAGAGTTTTAAAGAAACGAGAAAAAAGCTCGATAAATGGATCGACGAATCGAGATCGATCGATAAAAAACATGAAAAAAAAAATTTCCATTAATTTTTTTTTCCTCGGTGGCAAGAGAGTTTCATCCGTGAGAAAAGAAAACCAAATAATATACAGCCATCTCAAGAATTAGCTCGAAAATTCATAATTTTGTAAGATAAAGTAAACATAGCCGAGACGAAAAAGTTTTTAAAAGGATATAAGAAAACGAGTAAGTTGAGCTCGATAAATCAATAAAATCTTAAAAAAGAATTTTCGGTTAATTTTTCTTATTTCCTGATGGTGAGTCCCCCTCCCCCGGGTATCAGAGAACGGGGGATTTTAAATTATCTTCGCGGATATCTCGCGATAAAAAAAGCGCAGCGCACAATACACGTCGTGGAGGATATAAAGAAATGGGAGGCGTTATCGGGTGTTACTTACGGTCGAGGTTAGAGAAGTGAAGAAAGAAGGAAAAGCACAGAGCGAGGATACACAATAAAAGAATAAGGCGACGAGAAATAATCGAGGGGAGAAAAAAAAAGCAAGAACAACAAGTCCAACGTAGATAGTTAGATATAAATATATAAATAAATAAACAAAAAATGAATAAATGAATAAATATATATGAAATGAAATATTATAAATAAATTATTACAATGTAAAAGTAAACATTGTAAGCGCGTATATGAGTGGCTTGTTCCGTACTCGGCGGCGAGTGAAATCGAATCGTATATTATTACATTGTGTTTGATATACTAGGGATTATTCGGCGAAAATGGCGGATGAGATCCGTCGAGTAAAAAAAATATCTCTCTCACTCTCTCTTTCCCTCCATCCTGCCCTCTGACTCTGTCTCTTTCGATTCTACCTGGATCGTCCTCGTCGGTGAAAATTCAGGTTTACATTTAGGTTCAACCTTCGAAGGTTCATTTTTCTTTTTTATAATACACATTTAATAATAAAATCGAGATTTTTTTACGAAATGTTCGTTTTTTTTTCTTTTGATTTAAAAATGTAAAACTCGAAAGAGAGATCGAAAGTATCAAAACAAATAAGAAATAAATGAAAATATAATTTTTTTTAATGCACGACAATTTTTGGATATAAAAGCGGTGAAAAATAATATATATTTTTGCACGATCGAAGGAAAAGTTGAAGATTCTATGAAAAAAGATATTTTTTGCTTGTGGATTCTCGAATTCTCGAGTTCTCGGTTGGAGCGTTGCTAGAATTGACGCGACTGATTTATCGGGATCGAGATAGGAAGGAGAAGAGAGCCGTTGGCGAGAACTGGCCTCTTCTCGAGTCAAACCCAAATTTTTTTACCCCCCGACGTCTTTTCCACCGGATTTTTTTCATCGGCGAATTTCGATCGAGCTGGCCGATGCACGAAGATTTTCCTTTCGATATATCGTGGCCTCTCGGAGCGCGGGTTTCTTTTTTTTCCTGATAAGCCGGGGCCGAGAAAATATCGACGCCTCAAAGTGGATAAATTCCGTAATGATCGGACGCGCCGATAAATTCTCCACCATTTTGTCCTGCGACGTTGAATCTTCCGCTTTTTTCTGATATCATTTCAGTAGTTTTTTTATTTCAATATTAGCAAAACCTTCCTCAGATCGGAAATGCTAAAATAATTTATTCTAAAACAAGGAAAATTCTTTAAACGAAAAACCTTAATATATTACTTCCTCAACCTAATAATCAGAAAAAATTCCAAAGCTCGAAGTATGAAATACTTGAGCAACAAAAATGTCGATGAGAAAAAAAAAGTATTCCTTGCCCTCTCCAATTTTTGTTAACCAGCAAAAACACTTTTACGCTTGAACTTTTTTTGACTTGCAACGAAAGACCAATTTTTTTTCACGTATTATTAACTTTCGTCAAGCAACCTCGGTGTTTCAACGACTTAGAAAGCCCACAAAAAATGTAGGGAAAAATGCTGAACATGAAAAGCAAAGCTGAAACAAATATAATAACGAGAACTGAGGGGGAAAAGTTTAAGCGCATAGGTCGCGAAGAGCGAGCGAAGGGAGAAGAACGAGGGAGCGAGAGTGAGGGAGAGATAAGAAGAAAAAGAGGCAGAGAGAGATAGAGAGACAAAAATGCATCTAGGACTCGCTGCCTCGTATATATACAGCATATAAACATATAAATACATGATTATAAATACGTGTAGGCTAGCTTAGGTTAGGGAAAAAGGAATGTCGTGTGTAAGAACTGAGTAAATCAATAAATAAAAGAGAAGAAACGGGAGATGGTAAATTAGTAGAAAAAAAGTGGAAAGAAATCATAGAGTCATAAGTGTCGCGAAAAGTGCGACAACGATGTACATTATTAGTTAGGAGAAAAAAAATAAAAGTATGGGCGAATTTTTTGTAAAGAGACCGAGAAAAGAGGGACTCGAAGGGTTATCGATGTCGAGAATTATCCTAAAATTTCTTTTTACTTTTTATTATCGAGAAAATATTGACTTGACTTGAGAAAGAATTAAATTTTGGGCGCTGTAGCAGAATGGAAATGATTGAAATGGATCTGACTCACGCATGAAAAATATTGAAATCATAAAATTAATAGGAAAAATATTTTGTTAAATTTTGATGATCGAATTTGAATATGAGTGTCGAACTATTGCGTTTTTCGTTGCTTTCGAAAGTTATTGTCAAATTTTTACTCTCGTGAGCTAAAGCATATATACTGACATGAAATCGTATATAGTCGCGAATTTATCAAAAAAGAATTTGATTTTTAAAAATTCAGCAACAAAGTATATTCCCCATTTTAAATGGCCAGATTGAATATTCATATGATCGACGTTTTTAAAAAATGCTGAATTGAACAGTTGTGATTGATTTTAAAAACACAATTGTTTTAAAAAAAACTCCAAAAATTAATTTTGTTCATTTTAAATGAACAAATAAAAAATTTGCGACAACACAAATTGAATTTGTGGAATTTTTATAAAAAAATTGACAAATTTCCTTTTCTTACATTATAAAATCCAAAAAATCTGTAACATGAAACTGCTTCAACTAATCTAAAAAAAATAAATTCATTTCGTCAAATTTTTTGAAAAACCATATTTTTCAAATTCGATGATCGAATCTCAAATCGTGTGATTAATCTTGCGAGTTTTGGTGAGCTTTAGAAAAATTTTCATTGGGAATGTAAGCGTAATAAATTGACAAGGGAAAAATTAGCGATAAATCGTGCGAGGAACATTTTTTGTCCCTTCGGTCTCGAGAGATAGAGTCTGGGATAGATAAAAGGGAGAGGAGCTCGGCTATCGCGATAATCGAAAAGAAAAAACGAACACACAACAAAAGTGTTTGTATATAGGTAGATTGAAATTATTGTATTCCCTCGCGTGTCGGCGCGAGGCGCGTTTGTGCGAACTCTCGCTTTTCTCCCGACGTGTCTGACTCGCAATTGTGAAAATAGAAAATCGATTTCTCGGGGCTCATGAATTACTCGGCTCTTGTCACTCGTACAGGAAATTCGAGACCGAATTCTCCCTGGTACCGCCACGTTTCTTTTTTCTCCTCATTTTTTCCAATTTTCAAGATTCCCAAAAAATAAAGAAAAGAAAGAAAATAAATGCCAATCGTCGAGAACGGTTCAAATCTTTCCAAACGTTTCTTGCCATTATTCGAGTAAAAAGACAATTGTGCTCAAAAAAACGTTCGTACATTTTTTAATGTTTTTACAGTAAATTTTTTATTGAGAACTGTCAACGGATTCACAATTTTACTCGAATAATCGAGAGCAAATAATAATTCAGCTTGAAAATAATTTTCGAAATTTCTTCAGAGCGTCACACATCGAAAAGAAAAACCGGTCTCGTGTTCTCGAAACCCGTTTTTCCAAACCCAATATTTAAAAAAAAAACACGGAAAGTACAATGTTACAAATTAATAAAAAAGCTCACGAGTTTTGCGAGATTTCTAAAAAAAAAACTAATAAAACGAAAAGGGAGAAAATTCTCTTTGTTGTTTTCCTTTTCGCCGGGACGAGAAGAATCGAATAATTTGCTGTAAAAATTGTTGACAATTTTTGAAGAAGAGACTAGATAAAAGGAATAAGACGAGGGAAAGAAAAATACGAAAACGAAAGGAATGGAACGAGTCAGTGAGCGGATTATTGTGGATGAGGGAGAGAAAGCTGGAGAGTTTAAAAAATGAATAATAAAAGTAAAGCATAAAGAATTATATATATATATATATATACATATATATATCAAAAAACACGTGACGCCTTGAGAATTAAGGCACGTAGAAGTTAGCGACGTTTTGTAGAACGTACCAAGTCGTGTGTTTAGTAGAGAGCGCGCGCGACGAGAGAGCATGACAATGTTAACTATACATAAGCAATCGAGATGCGAGGAAGATGAAGAGAGGTAGAGATTGGTATGAAAAAAAAATTGAGGAAGAAGAAAACAAAAAAAAACGACGACGACGACTGAGTGATCGAAGGGGAGCGAGAGTGAGTTAAGGCGATAATTAATAAGTAGATAATTTTAATTAGGAAAAAAAGAAGAGTCGGGAAGAGGTGGAAAAACTAGTCGAGAATTTAAGTGTAAAAAGTGATGCTGGGTGTGTGAGAGCGAGAGAGAGCGAGAGCGAGAGCGAGAGAGAGAGAGACGACGACGAAAAAAATGGTGTATCGAGTGTGTGATAGAAAAATGAAACGAGGATGACACGAGGGAGAAAAAAATCAATGAAACGTGGCAACGACGACGAGCAGGCGGTCAAGTAGGAGGACAAAAAAAATTATACAACACTATAGATGGTTTAAGTTTACAAATTTAAGAGCCAATTATATCTTAAGGTGACCCAGAATGATGATGAAAGAGGAGACGCGAGAAACACCAAAGAAACAAAAAAGAAAAGAAAAAATAGTAGCACACACGTTACACGTTGACAGCGAGAGGATTTAATGACGAGGAGTCGCGAAAAAGTTTCGCAAAAGAGGGAGATGCGAAAAATTCCACGTTCGAGAAGAGACTAAAAGAGAGAAGAGAGATTATATATAAACGAGGACACACACGCCCAACTGTAGAATATATTAGCGAACGATAAATAAATTTAAAATAATTAAACGTGACGGGAGTGAGGTCGGAGACAATGAGAGGAGAGTGAAAAAAGAGCGGAAAACAAAGGAACAAAGAGACGAAACTCAACGTAAACAAATATTAAAGAGTTAAAAAAAACGGGAGAAAGAAGCGCAGACACGCAGAAATAAGATGAAAAAAAAGAAGGAATAAGAAATAAAAAAGCGAAGCTCTAGACATAGTCTAGTCCTAGTCTAGCGCGTCGGAAACTAGATTTATTTGTAACGAGCGAGCGAGCGAACGTGAGAGAGATGAGAAGAATAAAAATGCAAAGAAATATACACGACATAAACGTGAGAGTTGTGAGAATACAAAACAAAAAAAATGTAATATGAATTAAACGAAATAACACGAAAAATTAATAATAATATTAATAATAATAATAATAATAAATGAAATGGGAAAAAAAACTAGCGATGTAACTATATCCGCGCAGAACGCACCCAGCACCTTAATCACCGTCATAAGACACACGCGAGATACTCATGAACACTGACATGAACACACAAGTAACACGAAAATCATCGTCAAATTTTCGAAACGAAAAGAACAAAAGCAGGTTACAACCAAATGTTTCTCGGAATCCAAAGACGTTAATTGAATTTTGCTAATTTACTATCCTATAATTAATCCTTCAATGTCAATTTAAAGGAATTTTATATAGCAATTTAACAAGTCATTCTATTCTGTTTTTTGCCTTGGAGAAATTTTTTTGTTAAAATTTCCATCCAATTAATCTATTCCTGATAGAAAATAATTTGTGTAATTTTTTTTTGTCATGTTGAATCTTTTTAATTAATTCCGAAGATTGGTGGATCTTGTAATTGAAAAAATGATGAAGTTAATTCATGCAAGAGAAAGGATTTTCCTCGTGCTGGAAATTCTGACAGATCCGCCGCGAGGCATCGCCGTCATCGCGGAGGTTCCGAAAGCTCTCAAGCTTCCATTCGATCCTCGTGTCGCTCAAGAATCGACGAGTTTGGCTCCTCGCCTTTCTTCGTCCTCGTTCTCTCTCTCTCTTTCTCTGTTCACTCACTCAATTCCTTTCCTCTCGTCTTATCGAATCACGACTTTCACGAGTTACCACGAGATCCAATTTCTCAATGTTCCTCTGTGACGTTTGTTCTCTATTTTTCGACTACGCGGGATGCGTTCAATCCGGATGAATCGAGCGCGAAATTTCGTCGCACGATTATATAATTAATTTCTCTTGTTCCATAAAATCTCATTTTCG
Organism: Cremastinae sp. B BG-2022a; assembly: GCA_030522605.1. Taxonomy (NCBI): domain Eukaryota; kingdom Metazoa; phylum Arthropoda; class Insecta; order Hymenoptera; family Ichneumonidae; species Cremastinae sp. B BG-2022a. Next base: position 33,528 of record JAPYYX010001058.1, on the reverse strand, counting down.
TTAAAGCATATAATAATATCTCGGCTAATTTACGGAATGAGTTCTAAATTTTTTTTCCTGGTCTGGATTCTCTTTGTAAGTGACAGCTGTCAGATTAGAATGTATGCCAACGGACGAATTGTTTTTTCGCGTGACTAAATGATTTTTGGACTTCATTTTTTCTCTCGATCTGACAATCACGAGTAAATCGCCAATGTCCGGTTGTACTTTGATACTAAAATATTTCTATTCGAGGCTCGAATACTTCGGATTAAAAAAAAAAGAATATTAAGCGTATATTTATATGAGAGGGAGAAAAAAACGTGCCTCCCTCGATAATTTGTATTCCCTCACGGGCATTCGTTTGCTCGAGAAAGTTTCGGCGTTTCGCCAAATTACAGGAGCTTGAATTATCTCCTCGCGGGGAAACGGTCCATTCGCGATTACCAATCGTTTGTCTCTCTCCCCGGGAGATGGCTCTCTTTGTATTTACGACTGAATTCTTTAACATCTCTCGTAGGGTCATTTATTTTTCCAACAATGGCAGCTTTTTTCCTCCGTGCCCAAGCTTTCTTCCCTCTCCCTCTTCTCAAATATATAATCGAGCGATAAAATGAATGGAAGAGCGAGAATATTGCGAACCTGGCAGAGACTCGACGAGACCCGATGAACGAGAAGATCCTAAAAGGCGAGGGAAAAAGTACACGAAACGGCTGACAAATGCTTCTCTTCCAAGGCTTTTGTCGAATCTTCGAATCTAGTGTCATCGACTCTCAACGTCATCAAATCTATTACAGAAATTCCTTTTCTTTGACTCGATCTACTATTTTTTATCTATTCAAAAATCTTTCTATACCAACATTTTTTGCTCTTCTCATCGTTACATTCATTATTTATTTTTCAACGTATAAATTCATTTCATCGTATTCATTGTACTTTATACTTTTGACACGTATTGATAATATTTCGTGCATATTCTTAATTTGACACTTTCTCGTTATTCTTTAAGAATTGAAATCAAGCGTTACTTAAACATTTGCAAGAAGTGAAATTTCATTAAATGTTTTTAAAAATTTTCATTATCGTTCGAGTACGTTGTAAAATGTTATCAGAATATTGGCAACAATTTTATGATTATTTGTACATACGCAAGGCAAGTATATGAATTCTCTTTAAAAACGATATGAAATTTGGTATCATTGAGAGTAAGATTTTCATCCGTTCTGAGTCATTTTTAATTTTCGCCTTTTTCAATTTGAAATTTTTAAAAATTTGTCCAAAAATTCAATGTATGATTGTTTTCCAAGAGTTCGAACAAAACAAAATATTCCTTCATTAACTCGTCTCATGAATAAAAAATGTTCTTTCATCGAAATCGAAATTTTGCTCATTGTCCTTAGAAATGATTCTCGGAGAAGATTTCAACCGATTCCTGGATGGGTCAAAAGTCGTCTTTTGAGCTGTGCTTTCTCTCGGATTGTGGGAGCATGTTTCCGTAAGCCAAATTGAATTCCTTGGGGAATGCGAGTTTCGAGAATGAAGAAAGGAGAGAGATCGAGAATTATCGAGAGCAAGAGAGAGAGAGAGAGGGGGAGGAATCAAGACAAGAAAGAGAGCGAAATATGTGAGAATCACGTGGCAAGCTCGAATGTGGGAATGACAAGACTGAACTCTCATCTTCTCCAGGGGCAAAACAGATGGAATCCAGCGAATATCAGAGCCGCAGACTAGCAATATCCAATCCAAACACACGTCTTTGAATTTCCGTAGATGCGAAAATGCGGCTAAAACGTGGACGGGGAAAATAGAAGCGGAGAACGGTGGTTGAGTAGGAACACAGTGAACACGAAACAGAGACTCGAACACGAATACTAATTGACACAGAGCACCGCAGAGAATATCTAGAGTTAGTGCAATCCATACAACGTTTACGAAAACGAGGCTGCGAGAGCGAGTTGATAAGAGTATGTGACGGTATAAAAAGAAGAAAGAAAAATAATTTTAGAAATGAAAAAAAAAAAGAAGCCACGAGGAAAGAGGGGGAGACGAAAGAATTTAGCGAAAAAATGTGGATTAAAAAAGACGAAAAAAAGGGGAAAGAGAAAAAAGTGTAGATGATACGAAATATTAAACGATTATACATAAACCAACGTGTTATATAAATATATAAATATATAAACGGGCGGGAAAAATATTTATGTATTTATATGGGCCATTATAAATATGCATAGAGTGAGAGTGCGAGTGTGCGTGTGGAGAGCGAGCGAGAGAGAGAGAGAGATAAAAACAGAGAGATAGAGGCGTGGAGAAAAGATATATATGTATATTATATATGCATATACATACATGTATAAGTGTAATATTAGGTGAGGAAGAATTAGAGCGTGTCGGGGAACGCCGATGGTTAATATTAAATTGAATTTGACGAGAGAGAGAGAGAGAGCGAGAGAGAGGAAAAGGAATCGAGGGAAAAATAAGCCGCTGTGCAGAAATCCGCGGTCTCGGACACTGTGTTAATTATCATACTGTACGTATATATATATACATAAAATATATATTTGCAAATATATATATACATACAAACGTAGGTGTGTCTATGGAAATAAGAGGAGACATCCCCAGCGCAGGCGTTAATTATTAAGAGAGCATTCGAGAAAAAATTGTTGGCCAGCCTGCCGATATTCACGATACCTTCCCCTCACTTCACGCGATATTAATCATTACGTAAATTGCGTCGGGTATGATGCCTTCGAAAGTTGAATTTTTCCCTCCTTTTGTATTTTTGAAGAATTTTATTATATGGACGAGATGTATAGGCGAAGGATCGAATTTGAGATGAGAATGTTATGAAAAATTATTTTTCCAAACGATTCCGTTTTAATGTTGTAAAAGGAATTGCGTACTCGACTTGTTGTTTCATTCATTATGTTTTATCTGATCATTCGGATCATGGATAATCGTTGCGAGATTGAAGTTTTCGTTTTTGTGAAGGAGGACGAAAAAATTCGGATTTCGAAGCTCTTCCCGACGAGAATCAACGCGATCGAGCCCTGGGCGAAGAGTTCGAAGAGTCACTGGGCAAAAAGTAAGACGAGAAAAAAAAAAGTATTAAAATATGGCGTCCGAATTTTTGCAGCGAAGCACACGACGTTCCTGACTTTTTTAAATATCCGTAACGCCGGACAATTTTTATTTTTTCTACTGCGTTTATGGTTGAAAAATTGTTCATCACGTGTACGAGACGGAGTCGCGGGCTCTCGATTTACTTTAATTTTTGACTTATCAAGAAAAGAAAAAAAAAAACGAAACGAGAAACAGAAAAAAAAGAGAATCCCGCGTCGAGGCAAGGCATATCACCGACCACCGTTCACTCTCTTTCAAAAAAAATAAAAAAACAAATAAAAATAAAAAAACCAAAGAAAAAAAAACGTGTTGGGTGCCTTTTTCCGCATAATATTGAATAGAAAAATGTCCTCGAGGTTTGAAACGCGACAAATAGAAAGTAACAAAAAAAATGGAAAACGAAAAAAAAAAAATAGGAAAGTGAGACCCGCGCGGGATTCGTCGTCAGCCTCATCCGCGTGAAAATTACAGAAGAAAAAAAAATAGAACGAAAGCTACAAAAACACACACACACACACACACACACACATAAACACGTAAAAAAACATAGCTAGAATTTAAGCCAAAAAAATCAAAGTGAAAGAAGTAGATCAAAATGAATCAAACGGAAGGGGAGGAGAGTGGGTGCGAAAATGGAGAAAAAAAAACATAAAAAGCCTGTACGTAATTTGATACACAAATGCCATATATTGCATAAACGACGAAGAAGAATTGAGCGAGGAGATGAAAAAAGAGAGATGGGAAGGCACACGCTCCAAAACCCCGCCACGCATGCTCAGACGAAAGCGTAAGAGAATAAAAAAAATAAAATAGCGAAAAAAAAAACGTGAAGCAGAAAAATTTGAACAAATAATCAGAGGGAAAGAGAGAGAGAGAGAAAAAAACGAGTAATATATAGATATGCGTATGTATATATATATATGAAAAATCACGAAATAGACACGTGCACATTCGCGTACAGTTCGGCACACGAGGAAGCGCCAGGGACGTGCGAGAAAATAGACAAAGGAGTAAGATAACCAACGGGGGGGGTGAAGAAAAAACATGTATGATATTATATATATACATAAACATAGCATAAAGTATATATTATAAATAATGATGATGAATATAAATAAATATATGCTATACAAAAATTAACGAGGAAAGCAAAAAAGAAACAAGAAAAAAAACACACACACGTATACACACGGACACACCCGACACACAAAATTATAAATATGGAGGACGTATGTAAACGAGAAATACAAGATTAACGAAACAGTAAGCAAAAAAAAAAGAAAAAAAACGAAAAACAGAAAAAATGAAGACATCAACACACTTAGGTGTAAGGATATAAAATATTATTATAATGTATGGTTGGTTTATAATGTAAAAATATATTATAGAAAATGTACGAAGGTTGCTCTACTTTTATTTCGACTGCCTTGAATGCCTTCAATGAACAAACTTCCTTCGTGATTATTATTTCTTTTCAAGAAGTTGCATTAAATTTTTTTTGAATTTTTGGTGCGATTTTTTCGTAAATTAATTTCGTTGAAAAATTTCAATTATGTCAGAAATTCATTTTTTCATGCGAAAAATTTAATATCCCAAAATGAATAAATTTCAGCTGCGAATATTTTGCCTCGTAATTTTTGGTGGTGATTAGTAAAAAAGAAAAAAATTGCACGCATTTGAGTTCGAAATGGTGTCACGTGTTGTTTTCCTTTCTTTTTTTTCATTCTCCTGAAATTTTTCGAACCGGAATGAAATATCGGTGAAAAACGAAGGGATATGAGCGCCGACCAGGTGAAACAGTGGGACTCGTAATTAGGGTGGATTGGTGTTGCTATTCTCGCTTATTTTGCGAGCGACGTGTGACGCTCACGTGGACATGACAGTCAGCAAACTCGCCCGCCCGCTCCTATTAACTCCCGCCCTTTGTGTCGTCTCGATCTCTTCCGAGCAAATTTTGCATTTTCGAACATCCATTGTGTGACGAAATTCTCACGATTGACATGAAATTCGAATATTTGTCAACTGTAAGCTAATTACGATTCGATCACGCAAAAGATCTCAATTGTTACTCCACTTTCCGACTTCTTCAATTATTATTTTGAGCACAAATTGGAACTACCTACTTAAAATTTATTAATATTTGAAAATAAACTTTTATGTAAAAAATTTGGATATTTTTAATTTTTCGAATGATTATCAGAAAAAAATTAGAAACACTTTTTAATTAGTTCTCCTCTCAATTTACAGTGATTATTTTACTTCCTATTTGGAAGATATCAAAAAAAATTTTAATTGAAATTATTCCACTTAAAATATTCGTGCGAATATTTATTCCAATTTTTTATACTAATAGAATGAAAAAGTTTCATAAAGTCGTTAAAAATTTTCATTTATCAAAATTTTTGCTTTCCATAACGTTAAAATATCACGCACAAAACGATAAAACGACGAGACCTTTGTTTACAGTTGATTACTCCAAAATTTAATTTTTTCAAACTTTTTCTTCTGCAGTTTCGAAAGTCATAAAATAATCAGAATTCTGGAAAAAAATGATAAAGTAAGACCCACTTTCACGATTGGGGTCGCCGCGAAAAATTTTTTCCAAACCTAACGAATGTATTCGTATTATATACGGAACGGCCTATACGTGCATTAGACGTGAGCGCGACATTGCATGTTAACTTTTCAGATGTATGGAAACCGTATGGACGTCACTCCAAGGGGAAATATCATAGATGTATAAAGCATAAACTACAATTAGCGATAAGCCCCTGTAACCGGCATGGACGTATTCCCTCTGACCCTTCACGAATATTAGGGCTGGACGCCTCACACGTAACGCGTTAATGCTCCTCGCTTTTGGAAATGAACTCTCGCTGTGTCATCAGCTTAATTGGAGTTTAAAAAAAATATTATACGCTTTTCTTTCTACTGCTCATCCTCAAAATTCGCAAATTGGATGAAAAAAAGTTTTTTTTGGTGGCACATTATGCACCTCGAGGGACGCAATGAATTAAAATACTCATAATTATCGAGTTTGAAACTTACAGTGCGAGGTAAAATTCCATACACACACCGAGAGCAAAAATCTCTGCCGGCGGAAATTCGGAAGTTGTCCTGATTTCTAAATTGCATTTTCCGTTGAATTTAACACTTCATTATCATAAATTTATTGATTATTCGAAATTTATCATCTTCGAGACAAAAGATACATTTGGTGAACACCAAATAGTTTGAAATAACGGTTTTTTCAAAGAGTTTATCACGAACGCGAATTAGGCAGATGACCAGCTAACGAACCGACGAACGTTAGATTAGGAAGCGACATCTATTCTCGAATGTTTCCGCGTCAACTTGTTGTTGGTAATATTTTTCAGCAGAACTTCTCATTTACCGACTGCGCACCCGCCATCATTTTCATCTTTATCATCTGTAAATAAATACATAACCTAAATAACCAAGAGCAAAATAAAAACATAACCTTAAAGCGCAGGATTATCAAGATTTTCAATGCAAGCGTCATATCCATTCGAAAATGTCGAAGGTTTCAATTCATCGTACGTTTTATTATTTTTAAATGGGTGTGAAGGATTTGTGGAATATAATTTCGCCTTCGGGCGAACGAAGGCCACTATTTGAGCTTCAGGGAAAAACAATCGCTATAGATCTCAGTTGTTGGATTGTTGACAGTCAAACTGTCACCGACAATGTTGCACAGCCAAAAATGTATCTCAGGTAAATAATATTTTAATTTTGTTTATTATCTCTTACAAGATTTTATTGTATTATTTCGTGATACATTTTACCGCAATATTTAGTTTTTTATCGCCATTGCTTTTTAATATTAAAACTATAAGATACTTAACATATTGTTCGATTGAGAAGAAAATGCAAAGAATATTTTTTCTAATATTGAACATTATTTATTAATTTGTAGAAATCTCTACTTTCGCACAGCAAATTTGCTGATGCAAGGCATTTCACCAGTTTTTGTGCTGGAAGGCAAAGCTCCGGAACTCAAGCACAAAGTAATAGCCAAAAGAAATGACATTAGGAAAGGCGACGGAGAGAAAAGAACTAACAAAAAAGGAGGAAGGACACGGTTTAATACAATTCTTAAAGAATGTCAAACGATGCTTGACTTCATGGGTCTTAAATGTGTGAAAAGCTCAGGAGAGGCTGAGGCAATGTGCGCCTATTTAAATGCGGATGGAGTAAGCATTTTTTATATTAAAAAGAAATCTTTTTTGGCATATTTCTTATATTGAAAAAAATTTTTAGCTGGCTGATGGGTGCATAAGTCAAGACAGTGATTGTTTTCTCTATGGAGCAAAAACAGTGTATAGAAATTTTTGTATAAGTGCTCAAGGAAATCGTGGTGGAGCTGGCTCAGTGGACGAATATTCAATAGAGAGAATAGAAAGACTCTTCAATTTAGGAAGAAACAAAATGATAGTGATGGCTTTATTGTGTGGTTGTGATTACGATGAAGGAGTTAACGGAGTAGGCAAAGAAGCAGCTCTGAAACTATTTAAGCTTGTGGAGGATGATGAAATTCTGAACAGGTGAAAATCAATTTTTTAAAAGCGTCTTTGGATAAATGCAAAAGTCGTCAAACTTTCCCATGATTTCACTAAAATTATCTTTAACATGAAATAAGCAAAGACTAGTTCTTAAATTTTTGTCTGCATAGTTTTTGAACCAAGTGACGTAATAATATTTTTTCTGTAAGATCAATTCTTATATTTTTTGCATTGCTGTTATTCTGCATAATTAAATGTTTTTTTCAACATATGTCAAAATCTTTCACTAACTGATTCTGCCCCAAAACACTTTTAATCGAGAATTCAGCTAAATCCAGCAATAACTGTACAGATAAGTAAACATTGCATAATTTTGTTTTTAGGATAAAAAGCTGGTCCACTGATGCAAAATTTGATAGAATGGAGTATAAATTAAAAGATCCAAATATTTGTACATCTTGTGGTCACAGTGGAAAAGTTAGACAGCATGCGAAATCGGGTTGTGTTGCCTGTGGTACTGATTCTAAATGTGACGAATCTTACAAGTATGATGTGATTTCTAAATGATTATTAATTTTAAGAATATCTTGTGGAATGAAAATAATGAATTATATGTTAAATCAGGGAGACGAGAGCTCTTATATCGAACGAGATATCACTTCGCAAGAAAGCTCTTTCGACAGAAGGATTCCCGAATCAAGAATTGATTAACGAATTCCTTCTAAGAAAGGACGAAATGCCGACTCGTTTGGACCTCCGGTGGAGACAGCCAAAAATCGTCGAATTTGTTGTAATTATTTCAACTTTATATTATTTTATAATTGAATTACAATGTATGAATTACAATGTAAGAGAAGCATTTTCGATTTTACAAAAATTTTTTTATTTTTTTATGTCAGAATTTCATGGAACGGCACGTATGCTGGGAGCCCGAGTACGCATTCGCAAAAATTTTTCCGTTGATGACGCGTTGGCAATTGAGACATTTCTCTCGAATTCCTGCTCAAGATCGTCTGATGAGCAAAGGAATAATGATTCCCGAAAAAATTCGAAAAATTCGAAACGTGAGATGCGTGGCGAGTTATGAAGTCGTTTGGACCGATAAGGACGGCGTACTCGAAGGACTAACTCTAGGAAAAACTTCCGACGAGGAGAGCAGAATCGAAAACGAGATCGAGAACGAAAAAGATGAGTTCGTTTCTGTTGAGCCACAGGAAGATTTTAAAAAATGTTATCCAGAGCTGGCTGAAGAATTTGAGGCAGCGAGACTCGCGAAAAAGAAAAAACCAGCCAAACCTCGAAAAAAGAAAAATCCTCTGCAAGAAATTAATGACAACGAAACGGAAAACCCCGAGAAAAAGAAAACGACGAGAAGAACGAGGAAAAAGCCAGTCGAGGCTGGAAATAGAAAAATTGACGAATTTGTCAAAAAAATAGAGACTCTAGAAGAATCTTTTGAGGCGATGTCGATCGCAACGAAGAGAAGCAAACCAAGCGATTTTTCAAGTCTTGGCAATCCTGTTGCTGCTGGAACTCCAAAACGAGGACCTCAATTTGACAAAATTTTGGCTTCCGAGCGAAAAAATTCCAAAAACAATACTCTAGATCGAATGTTCGACGAACTCACTGCTGAAGATTTTCCCACTGAGATGGAGAACGATAGTTTTGAAATTTCCGAAATTATTAATCGAGTCTGTGGTGGAAAAACGAATCAAAAAATCGATTCGGAAATATCCTTCAAAATTGACGAAAACGGCATTGAAGATAATTTAGAGGTACAATGTTCAGAGTCGGAATCACCAGAAACAGAGAAGGAGAAATCGCACGATGTTTGGGACGAATTTGAAACCACCTACGTTCCCATTTTTGACAGAATTGAGACGAAACCATTAGAACGAGACAATAAGTCAAATAAAATGAGTTTGGGAGCGAGTTTATTAATGAATGATAGCGATTTGTAACGTAAGTTTTATTTTTATTCTAATGAGTTCAATTTTTCGATAATTACACTGAAAAAAATGTGGCGATTTCCAATGTGAAATATTAGTTGGTTCAATTCAATATGTCATTGGATCTATTAAATATGGACGAATCAATTAAATATTTCATTGGAAATGGCCATCTTTTTTTTCAGTATACTTCTTTAATCAAAAATGTATTTCAATATTTTGAAATTCAATCTGTCATTTATTTAATCATTCAAAAGTGATTTTCTTTCGTCGATATATCGTTGCATTACATCGATCGTATTTTTTAATCTCAAAGTATCCAAATTTTTTTTATTTCTTCGTTCTTCGATTCGTGATCTTTCCTGTGCGAACCAATCTTCTCGTTTGCTCAGAATTTTCTCAATTTTATGCTGCAAATAAGTTATGTGTGTTACAAAAATGAGATTCGAGAAATATCTTCAAAGTTTTTCTTTTTATTCGATCGACTAACTTTTGCCAGAATCCTCTCTTCCTCTTCGAATGTTTCGATCAAATCCTCTTGCTCTTTTTCTTCGCTAAATTCTCCCGTTCTCGGTTGTTCCATTTTTTTGTTAGTACGCCAATTATTCAAAAAATCTTCAACATTGTTCAATTTTTTCGTAACAGACTGAAGCTGAAATATATATTTTTAATGTGTAATAAAATTTACTAACACGTTGTTAATAAAAAACTAACGAATGAAACTTTAAAATTTTCAGGAAAATAATAAATGTAGAAGTTTTCAACAATCTTTTTTTTTGTAAATAGCTTGATAATTATAGATATTTTTAATTAAATCGAAAAGAAAAAAACATTCTCACGTTATCAGCTATCGAAAAAATGTCCTTTTTTCTCAGAGCAATTTTCTCATTGGCTTCCTGCCACATATCCATCAATTCTCGCATCTCGGCACGACGACTTTTCGTCTCTCCAATCATGACGCTGCACATCCTCGTGTCCTCCTTGAAAAACTTTATCTCGCTCTTTGTCATACGAAATTTGGACTGCCTCGTCGCCTTGCTGACTGTGTCCGATTTCTCCGAGACCTCCTTTGCTTTATGATAAATTTCTATCAACTCCTGAGTAAATTTACAAGGGCAGACCTGGGGACACGTGTGAGGACGTTTTGGCTTTTGTGATCGATGCATTTCTTCGATTACCTTAAAATAAAAACTTTTATTTAATATTTTTTAGTTCAATTATTTAATAAGAAAAAGGAATCGACAAAAACTCAAAAATAATTCATAATCCATATTTTTTTCTTTTGCGTATTCGTATTATTTTATTACCGGCGTGCACATATTTTTCCAATCTGTTTCATGATCATCTTTGTTCGTCAAAAAAAAAGAAAAATCCTCATGACTTGACTTTATGTCGATCTCAGGCAAATTGTACGCATTCGAATCAGTGACCCTCACAAATGCATCTCTGGAAATGTTTTTCAACTTCCGTTGCTCTAGTATTTTCTTGATTCTTTCTTCGGGTGTTAAAGTTTTCGGTAATTCTTCTTCTTCTTCTTTCGCTTCATTTTTTGCTGACATCAATGTATCCAAACGATTTAGATCAGGATCTTGAATGACTTCAATGTTCAATGTGCTTGAATTATGTTCCACCAATGGTTCGACAAATTCAGTTGATAATTTGACATCCTCGTGGACAGCTGCAACATACTTTTTAGAATAAATCTTGAGATAAAATCTTCATTGAAAAATTCGGATTAATAAATGTAATGAATGAAAAATAATCACGCGTCATCTGATTTGCTGAATCCATGCTCCGTTCTTCGATTTGACTATTTACCGGTCCATCGTAATGTCTTAAATTTTCCTCTGCCCAATTAATTTTGATATCTTCGTCACTCTGTTTTCCAACAGCTTTTGAAGCTTTCGATCCAATTCGGTTGATCCGTGATCGCCATATCCGTGGGTCTCTCGATAAAACCAAATTCAAAAAACCCTTTTTCTTAAAACTGAAGATTTTTTTCGAAATTTTTTGCCTCGATAAAGATTGCTGAGTCGGAGAAAGAATTCCTTGATTAGCAGACATTTTTTGACATTGACAAACGTCAGAGAGTTTCCAACTTTTATATATTTATTTATTTATTTTTAAAAAAATAATTATACTAAAATTTTTACGACACGTTACGACACAATTTTTAGACTATGAGAAAATACACACAGTAGAATAAATTTTTTGTATTATTCATCTGCTCCGTTCTATTTAAATTCAAAAATATCGGGATGAAGTACATCGCGACGTTTTAGTGCGATAAATAGCGCATGCGCATTAGTTCTCAGCACATTAATAAACAAAAAACATCGATCTCGTGTGAAACTCAACGTCTATGGGCTTAGCACTGAAAATTATAAGTTTTTATTTTATTTTCCACTGTTATTTTATCATTTGCGAATCTAATTATTTATTAACAAAATGAGTTATTAATTGTTGCGTAAAAATAGTAATAATAACAAATAAAATGAAACACATCGCGATATTTTTTTGTATTTGTTAAAATAAAATGATTTTAAAAATATTTATCATATTTTGTGTTATTTTCATACAGTCTGAAAATTGTTTCGTAACAGGATATACATGTTTTTTCATAAAAGGATGAAAAGGAAAAAATAATTCACGCAAAATATCAAATTGGATTATTTACTGTAACACAAATATACTTTATTTCGTTTTTTTCCATTTCATTGAAATCCAAAAAAAAAATGCCGATAATTAACGAGTATATTTCTCCTTTTTTTTCGAAGGAACGAAAAGATAGGTTCGTCGATAAGGAGCGACTGAAATTTTCGACGCGAGCCGTCAAAACTGGTACGGAGACAATATTGCAATTTTGTAAATTTTTTTTTCATAATAATTACTTGCAATATCGATATCCGGTAATGTTAACAAAATTGTACATTTATGCACAGAATACTGTTCCAGCTGCTTTTATTTTATTTTATACACATACGTATATGTTTATTGTTTCGTGTATTTTAAGCTTCATCATTTTTGTAATTGAATTGTCTTATAAAATAACTGTACACTGAGAAAATTGGCAAAATAACTCAATTTTTGTATTGACAATTAATTTCATCACGTCGGAAAATGACGATCACTCAACTCGAATCGTATCTGTCACTTTTTCTCAGTGTAAGAAAATTCACAATCTTTGATTAACTCGTGTCGAACACGACACTGAGAACGAGCTTTTTTCTGACTAAATATTCGTATTTATAGGCCAGCAATTCGTTATTTCTTCTCCGTTTTTTTCATAAACAAATCTTCCGAGCAATTGAAATTTTAACCAACGTCAAAATTGCTTCGTGATTCGGGTAAAAAATTGAGAAACTTTTAACGACCCGACGAAGCTCAATTTCATTACAATAATATCTCCTTGAAAAATTCTCTCAAATTCAAGATTTGATTGTAACACGATTCTTTATACGATATAATTGGATACTGTCAAATTTCGTCTAATCTAAAATTTAGTCTCGTATATTTGTTCTCCACAAACCTTTATTATTATTTATTTTTCAATAACTTTTTTTGACATCCTCATCGAAATAATATCTCTGACAAAATTCGATTTAACGCTATAATATATGTAGGTACGGCTCGTGTATACATAAAAGATCATATAATATATTTCATAATATAAAGAATCTCAATTCTCAATGGCCAAATCAATTGGACAGCTAATTACAAATTTTATCTACTTTTTTCACCCCTATCCGTCCCTTCAATTTTTTTTCCTTTTTTTTGTTCATTATCCTTTTTTTCTTGTCCTTCCATTGCTTACATTCTACGTGAATTTTTTTGTATAAACCCTGCTAATTGGTGCACCCGAGCTCGAGTATGTAACTGGTTAATTTTCCTCACACGCGTCAATAAATGTTCGCACTCACACAGGCGCATTTTGAACTCGCACACATCGTGGCTTTGGTGAAGAAAGGGGAATTAGGACGGTCACGTGCGACCGCGAAGAATCTAATTATTTAGCATCGAATATTCAAGAATTCTCACTGGGAGCAATTTGACAAATTGTTTGCAACGAGATCGTTTATTTTTTCTTTATTTTTTTTTCTTTATTCCATTTCTCTTTTTTTCCTCTATTTTTTAAACTGACTCCGAGCTTCCACCTATGAATAATCCATCGAAGTCGACCGGCGAAAGGAAAAATATTCCAAGGTCCGCGAATGTTTAGCATTTTTATTGCAACGACGAAGTCTCGACTGCCACAAAAATTGTTCCTTTTCGAGAAAAATCGCGGAACAACGCTCAAGCGATTATTGATTTTATTTACAAAGCGGAGATTTTCGGTAGGAATAAAATACTGTCTTGTTGTGCAGCTTTTTTAAAAATGAATTTCAATTATTTTTAATCTGATCGTAAAACTGCTCCCAACGATCACGGAGGCTTTCGTCGACAAAAGTTGCCCTGACTTCATTCTGATAAAATTGTCGAATCAAGGTTCAGAAATTTTTTATATCTAATCTAGGATATTTAATTGAAAAAAGGAGGAGTATAAAAATATGTTCCCTTCTCTCCAATTAAATACTTCGTGGCAAATTAATTTCTAAAATCAAAGTAAATCCTTTTTCGAATTCAAGGAATTAATAACGTTTAAATAATTACACTAATTATCACGAAAACAACTTTAATAACCAATTTTATATAACACACGATTATGATCTAATTTCTTTCTAGTAATTTTACAATCCACAAAAATAAATGACGAATTTACCAAACAATTCGATCAACTTGATTATTCAAGATTTTTTTTTAAATTATCGCCCATTCAATTTAATAGAATTAATTCTTCGCTCCAAATTACAAATAGGGACAGTCTACTTTATTCTTTTCCATCGTTACTTTCGTTTAAAGCTAATCATCCGTTACGTGAGTGCTTCTTGTTAATTGCGATAATTAATTAGGCTTCGATCGCTGTATCGACAATAGGCCAGCGAAACACGTACGTCCTGCCGTCAAACGAGCCTCAAGGCCGTGACGAACGTACAATTCATCAAAGAAACAATAAAAACAGAATATTTTCGAAAAAAAAAAATAAAATAAAATACCTCACTAATTCTCATTCGATGAAATAAAAGTTTGATACAGACAGATTCATCGAGTTTCTACGTACTCTTCGGTAATAAAAATTTTGCATTTTGCACGATATTTTACTTCCTATCAAAACTTCAAGACTATTGGAATAGAAAAATCGGCAGATCGTAGAAAAATATCGGGACACGCGAATTTATCCGTGTACGGTAAGAAAAAATCGGAGAATTGAAAAATTGCCGGAGAAAAATATGGTTTTGTGCATGTGTGCGCATGCCGAGCGACGATATCCCATCGTTCGATAAAAGTGTGCTCTCGGTTGCCCAAGTTTATTGCAAAATCACAATTTTTCTACTTCTGTTAATATCTCATAATATTTTTTTTAATTTTTATGTTTCTCTATTAATCGCCCGATACGGAACATTTCACTTTTTTTTCAAATATTTCTTCTTTAAAATTCATGTAGGTGAATTTATATTCACGTTTTAAGTTAATGCACATAATAGGCTGCGCCTTCGCGTTAAAAAAAAAAAATATTTCCAAAACGAGTCGAGTTAATTTTTTTAGCCTTCGATTTTACAAATATTTTTTTTTCCCTTCACAAAATTTATCGTTCTCCATCACGTCGAGGAACTTGCCACTCCATGATTTTCCGCAGCGAATTTACTGGGAAACTCATCGATTCTCCGCAGAGTAACGGAAACCGACGTCGATTATTGATTTTTCGAAATTCTGACATTTCCGAACCTAACTCGGAAGTCGGAGAAAGATGGCAGAACGTTCCGCGGTTTTCCCATCAGTTTCGTGAAATTCTCAAATTTCGCGGTCAGCGGTACGTTCGCTTTGCGACGATTCAACATCTTCGGTATTGCAAAGTTTACGAGAATACAGTTCGAGAATTTTTCTCTCGCTACAAAAACCGGAGGAACTTACTCGGATGACATCAATTGAACACTGTCATCCGCCGATCTGTGCAACCGTCGGACTTCCGATAACGTCCTAATTGGCGTTGGATTCAGGAGCGAAAACGTATGCGTGTGCCTGTCTGCAATCAGAGGAAAAGAAAAATCAGTATGTTTGATTACATGCAAATATTCGTGCAAACAATATGCAAAATTTAAACAACAACTTTTCGTTCTTGTCGTTTTTTTTCGAAAATATAAATTTCCAAATATTTTCAATCAAAAATGGTATAATCCCTGACAAAAGTAACTTTCTTATACTGAATTATTAAAATGTAGCCTTTGTTTTTCTGTTAGAACGTTGAAATTTTTTATTGTGATGTTTAGAATGAAACTCAACAGGTTTCTAATATTTCATCAACAATTTTGGTACATATTATTTATTGTTTAGAATTCAAAAACAAAAATTTTAGATGAAACCGTTAAGCTCGGTTATTAACTTTTTTATTTGTACTGATAGTAAGGAAAACTTATTATCAACGAAACCCCAATCAATTTTTACGTACTGTTAGTGAAGAAAATTCGTTTTATTGTCATAAGTGGATTATTCCTTAAAAACTATTTAGTACAAGATAATGAAATTTGGTAGAAAGATTCTTCAATAATTAAACACCTTGAGAAAAAATTTACAAACAACTATTACCGTTTTTCCGATGTTTATAATTTACTATAATTTCGTTTTCGACAAATCTGCCCACGTACCTATAATATTCAATTTAGTATAACTATTAAACGATTAAGTGAATTGAGTTGAGATTTGCAGAGAAACAGAGAACTGAACATCATTAAATGTTCAGTTAAAAAATTATTAAAATTAAACATGTCAGAGATGATAAATCACATTCAAAAAAATTATAACAATGGTTTATTCATGATATAATTGAACAAAATTGGGATCTCTAAAAATAAAATTCCATATTAAATTTTTTATATTGTATTCATGATTTTCTTGAGCACATAAATCATTGTTTATCCTTTAAATCATTATCTTATTCATTTATCACAGAATTCATTCAGTTTCCCTATTGCGGCTGTGTCAAAGAAAAGAAAAATGAAGATCGAATAGACGGAATGTCAATTTCTCCAAACTCCCTGCCCACTGCAAATATATGTCACGATAAATTGTTAATGTCGCGAGAACCGTGAAATTCTCTCTCTTTTGCATTTTTAGCCCAGTTACAATAGAGTTAGGATCGATACATCGATCTCGCGTGTTTAACAGCGATGATAAAAACACGACTGTGTACAAAAACGTCTCGTTGAAAAACGACAGCGCTTGCAAAACCGTTCATAAGACAGGTTTCAATTCATGCTCAGACTAAAACCCTTCTTAAAACTTTCTCGTACTTTTCCCCATATTTCAAGCGTTTCGAGTCAAAAAATTCATATCCACCTTTTATCCCTGCAGTCATCTGTAGGGATATCGCTTTTTCTTGGAATAAAAAATGCCTCGAGTTTGCAAAACCCTCTCTTCATTTAATTTTCCTGGTAGAAAATTTTGCATAAGTCGGAAACGCTCGTACAGAAGAAAAATGATAGAAAAAATAAATCAGCAGTCAAATTCTTCATGTGAACATTGAAAAACTTCACTCAGCTTTATACTTAATGCCTCGAGCCAGTAAAATTATATAAAAATAAATCTATAGTAAAATCCTTATTATAAATGTTGAAAATAAATAAAAGCAAAATATTTTAGTCCTTTATTTTATGACAAAAGGAATTCGCAGAAGTTAATACAATAAAAAATGAAGATTTGTATTTACACGAGAGAAAAATTATGTAGAAAAATAACGACAATTATCTGTAATAAGTTAAAATATATTTTGTCACGTGTTCCAGGAGAAAATTTTCATACAAGTTAAAATAATAAAAAAATTGTTTATAAACGATAAAAATAATGTACGAGCACCAACGTTGTAAAATTTCTATAATAATTTAAAAACAGGACTCGTCATAAACATGCTATTACGTCCAGAGACTTTTCAATGTCGCAAACCGTTAAAAAAGCAATTATTTTTATTTGATTTTTAGAGAACTCGTTTCGTGAGACATTGAAAACGAAAAGCTGACCGAGACATAGATTTCCGTTTCCTTTCACGAGATTGCAGTCTATTAAATCCCCGAGATTGTCAATAGGAGAAATCGAAATATCGGAGCTTTTTTATGGACGCGTGCGGAGGGTGGTACGAGTGAGGCCATTAGAGTCAGGAGAGAGAGGAATTGGGAAGGTTCGAGTGAAAATCGAACATTCGTCGACCGGTAATGGAAGAGGAAAATGAAGTGGCACTCCTTCGAATCGGGAGAGCCCCCGGATGGGATCCCGATATACGTAATCGTCAGAATATATACATGATCGAAAAAAATGGGCTCTTCGGACACTGAGAGGCGAAAATGGCAATTTGGAGACCCGAGAGAGCGGCCTATGGCCCGGGATTAATTTATTCGAGGTAAAAATACGCTGATCGATCGGAGCTCTCCGCGTTGCGGCAAGGTCGAGGGCATCCGAGGCTACCGAACAACCGCCTGAGACTTACATACTTAAACTTGGAGGGCACAGCTTTCATCCCGAGCCTCTCATATATCCACGAGCCTCTCCGCCCTCCGAGGAACCTTCACATTCGTTCGTGGCAAAAATTAGAAGTCATCTGGTTTAAAGTTGCAGGAGGAAATTTGCTCTCGTCGCTGAATCATTTCGCTCATTTTTTTCAATTTTTTTCAAAAACTTCTGTTATCATCGTATTGATTGTAGTTATTAGTTGATGTTAAGTTGATGATGAAGATTAATTATGATGGTCGTTTTAAATTTATAAGGGAAAATCTTAAGTCGAATTGAAAGTTTCATTCGCTACTCAAACTTCTTGGAGCTCGTTGTAATAATTGTAATGAATTGTGAATTCGGAAATTAAATGTTTTTTTAATCGCAGTACGTACTTAAGAGTTTTTTATTAATTCTAGAGTCGATTTAATTATAAGGAACTTTCAAAGAAGAATTAATGTAATTTGCTTACATTTTTTATGTGAATACTAAAACGTCTAAATTAACTTATTATACTCTTTCATTCCAGTTAATTGTATTAAATTTTTTAACGAAAAATGTAACAGCTGTTGAGTCAGGAAAAATTTCTCTACGAAATTGATTAAACAAATTGTCGATGTTTAAAATGGTTCTAATACCACCCTCTATTTTATATAAAAATACAAAAAAAATGTGACGCCATACTTAATTTTTCTCTAACTTGAAGAAAAACCTCAGAAAACTTTTAAGTTCGCAAATTTCTTAACGCACGCGATCTCATCGAAATTGCATTCTTATCAATTCGATTAAAAAACGGCCAATTAATTTTAATTCTCTGAAATTTTACGTAAAAAAAAAGAATTAATTACACACCTCTGAGATCGGTTGAGGGTTCGCTCCTGGAGAGCTCGTTATCCGGATTGCTGCGATGATGATTGTGATGCGAGTGATATTGATGAAGATTGTGAATGGGACTCTTGGAAGGACTCTTGAACTGCTGTCCGGATAAATTCGTTTCTATCTTGCCAGTCGTTCCATCCCGATGTGGAAAATGGAAAACAGGTGTGTGCGGCCACGATGCCGGGGGTGGACTGCGCACTAAATGTTCGTGTACTTGTGCCAACGTCAATGGATCTGCCTCGCCCAGTTCCTGAGCAAGTTTCGATAAAAATTGTCAAAATACAATCAATTATTTATTAACCCGAAAATCGATTTCGAAATAAAAAATATCATTGCACGAAAATTTATACGAAAAATAAAAATCAAAATGTTTTTTAGAAAATAACTTGAAAAATTGAAATAAAAACGATGAAAAACTTCGATAAAAACTTGATACGAAAATCCATTTAAAAATTACTATCGAAATATGTTTTTTAGTTCATAATTTTTTCAAAAATAAAATTTATTATCGTGTAATTTAATATTTGTACACATAACTAATTTTTTTATAATAAGATTTATCGAATATTTATGAAAAAATTATTCGTAAGCGCAAAGCCAAAAGGACATTTTCGTGACTAAATTCCCAGCAATAAATATTCTATTCCCCATTTCCCCCAAAGAATAAATGGCAACCCTCGAATAAAATATTTAATCGGACGTGACCTCGGCTAATGGAGCGATAAGAGGCAACCAGCCAAAAAAATGTCAATTTCTTATAAAAGAACACGAAATAGTGTTACCTGTGACATTAAAATCGCATCGTCCGATTCGGATTCTTCGAGCGACTCGACAAGACTCTCCCGACTGGCGAGTACCTAGAAAAAAAAGTCAAATTAACATTAAGATATTTTTCAATCATACTTATTTTATTTAAGAGCCTATTAAATCGAGAATTCTGTTAATTGGAAAATTATTCCTCAAATGAGAGAATTTGGGTATAGTAAAGATAACGATAAAGAATTTTACAAAATATTTTTTAACAAGAATTATTTATGCATATTTTATTTTGTGCATGTAAAATTGTCGGTCTCATCACAATGATAAAATTCTAAATAAATTATTCAACGATGTGGACGAAAATTGGAAAGAAACGAGTATCTTTAATTCTGTGACGTTTAAAATCGCTGTCGACAAATTTCAATAATTTTTCAATTACCTGTGTTTTGCATGCAATTTTATTTCGTGACATCGAAACCTCTCGAGGGATTTAAAAACCAACCTGGAGGAAGGGATTGTCCTGTCGACTCAGCCTGAGTGCCTCCATGTCCTGGTCAATGTTCCGAGTCCTTCCTGGGGTTAGGGTGAGAATCGAGTGCGACGGAGACGGATGACAGCCCGGTGACGCCACTACAACGTCGACCGCCGTCACGCTCAGGGTCGAGGGGATCCTCGAAACGACACTCTCGGTCTCGTTACCGCTTCGACGGTACACATTCGTCGTCGACGCTGACAGAAATTACAAAAAAAAACGTATTCACGCTCCATCATCCAAAAAATGTTTGCAAAATTATTAATTCAAATTGAAATATACGTAAACTCAAAAAATACGTAATTTAAAAAATTATAATAATGAATTCAGGAATCGCACAAAAGTTTCGAACAGTAATTCAAACTTCAAAAAGAAATGAGATAAAATTGTATAATGTGGATAAGAAAATTTTGCTTTTTCTTCTCCGCAGAAACTTTGTTTCGAGTATTTTCAAGTTTCAACGTCAAAGTCGAGGAGAAAAGCGCATCCGAAGAATAATCATGCAAACGAGAGATAAAAGTTTGTGGCCGGAGCGAAAAGAAACGGTGATATTTTTTTATTAGCAATGCTGATCGAAATGAAATTACGTCGGCCAGCGGGAAGATTCCCGAGTAGAAATAAAGTTCGGTGGATATTGAGGAAACGACTTCACGAACTCTTCGTTATCAGAAAATCAACATTTATCTCGGTCCACCCTCGACGAAAGTGTGTATAAATTGCCAGGCGAACTTTTCGCTCCCCAAAATCTTGGTTATCAATTCGATCAAATACTCCGGAGTCACGTTTATTAATCATTTGAATTAATCACGAAACATTTATTCAGAAAAATAATTGGAAAAGTTTTTCCATGCACTTCTGCACCAACGATTCAGTTAAGAAATTGAAATATTTGAAAAAAATTAAATAAAAAAATAAAAAGAAACTAAGTACATATTACTATGAATATGTGACAAATTTAAACATTGAAAAACGTAAAATTTATTAAAATCTATATTTTAAATATTTTTTAATCGTTGAAAAAGACTTCGTGGGTGACGTTGATTAGTTATTTCAAATAATGACAAAGATTCACTCACATGTACATTTATTTGATTAAAAATTGATATTTTAAATAGCCGATGAAAATCTCGTTCTTCTTAATATCAACGAATAAAGCAGGAAATTGAACATTTGAATTTGGCATCTCAATTTTGGCAATTTCGAAATTGAAATGTAAGAGAAAAATTAATTTGAAATTAAATAAAAATAAAAACGCAAAAAATAAGTTATAATCATTATTTTTTGCTTTTTTATTGGAAAAACGTCGATTGCTATAGGAATCATTTTTTATTTTACAAATCTATGTTTTATATTTTATTGAAAAGTGAACTCGAGGCTTCTACTACGTAATAATTTCAAGTGATGAATCAAAAGTACAACAGTTTTACCATTGCATTCTTTAAAAAATTTAATATCTCAGTTTTCACCCAAACAAATAATATTTCCATCAAATTAATTACTGATGAAAGTATCTAAATATTTTTAAGGAATAAAACAAAAAAATTGTACCTGGTGTCTCAATTCTGGCACCGCCACGGTCCATATCGTCATCGTCTTCCATTCTAACGCCAAACACAAATCTCTTGGTCCTGAAGAGTCCAGCGAGAAAAGCAACACCCTTTCGCTTGACACGATCGTACCTGTGCGCGCTCTCGGAGGACACGTGTATCATAATTCGCAAAAGAAAAAAAACAAATGAGAAAGAAAAAGAAAAATTATATTCCCATGAAGGAAAATAGTCTCGAGGGATGATAGACCGGTCGCCCTTCCCCGAGAAACGTCCGATTTTCTTCTCAGGACTCGACTCGGTAGAGAGTGGATTCATCCATATGGAATTTCATCGCTCCTGCGTAGACGGCCATGACGAGGAGAGGCAATAATTTCCTCAATGAGAAACCTTCCTTCATCCAGGCTCTGACATTCCGGAAGCTTTTTGTCGCAAGCTTCGAAGCTCTCGACAGGATGTCCAACCCTCTCACCTCCTAAATTAATCCTGCTATTTATTTCTCTTTTTCTAGACCCTCCGTTTCACTATTTCAAGATTTATTTCTCGTTGCTCGGACTCTCTGCGGACTTCGCGATGCTTCGGAATTTATTTCCTGAGAGAATTTGGGGCTCTACGGGTTCGGGAACGTCGGAGCTTTTTCGTCCGAAAGCTCGACACGGGGCGACGAGACTGGCGACCCTTTGGGGCTCGAGACTTGACTCGACGCTAGCACGCATCGTCGTGCTTTTTTTTCCTCTCTCTCTCTCTCTCACTCGTTCTTTCACTCGCTTACCCGACTATGCGCACTAGGGAGGATTCTCGCTAGAGGGAGGGACTCGCGAAGAGTATACGCGTCGCCTCCCTCGTGCTCTCGGACAAACACTTTCCTTCATAAAATCCGAATAGTACGCCGTATCGCCGACGTGTGACACGACGTTTGCTTTTCAACCCCGAAAAATGTCAGCCCTTTGACCCAGATTAGCACACCCGAGTATGCACTCCTAACAAAACTCAAAATCATCCCCTAATGTTTTCTCATAATCTATAAAAGGTGCAAACAAGCCTCACGATTGTCCGGAAATTATTTTCCGACGAGCAAATATGTTTTGTCGAATTGAGAAGGAAAAATTCGAGGATACAATTCTAAAATAAAAAAAACAGTTTTTTTTTATATCAACATTCTTGTTAATTTTTCGCAAGAATACGAAAGGGTAAGGAAATGGGGTGGAAAAAAGGGCCTCCTAACGCGCGCAATCCCCTCAGATCGTCGAGTTTGCGCGTTTCGAGTTCACGTTCTGTAAAACGCATGAACCTGAAAGCGGAAAAAGGGCCACAGGGTCATAAGTCATCCCCTAATTTTTCTAACAGTCTGTAAAAGCTCACAAGCCGCACGATCATCCCAAAATGATTTCCCAGCAAATGATTCGTCGACTGAAAAACGGATGAAAAAAGACAATTTGGAAAACGAAAATTATTTTTCTATTTTTTCAGACTCTTTTGTAATTTATTATTATTATTGATCTCGTTACGAAATATTTGCAAGAATTGGAAAGGGTTGGGATGCGGGCTCGAAAGAATAAAAGGGCCGTCTATCGCGCGCAATCCCCTCGTATCGGCGCGTTTGCGCGCTTCGAGTACACGCTTTGTAACCCGTGAACCTGAAGGCGGAAGAAGAGGGCCAGAGGGAGAGAGGGTGAATCAGGCGGCACGCACATTTCACTCCCGGTCGCGAGCTACGAGATTCCTCATCGATCCGGACACGAAAAGCTTCGCCATCGGCCACAAACCTGACACGAGAGACTCTCTCGCTGACGTTGCCTCATCTCCCCTATACATCTCTTTTTCTTCCCTTTCACAAGCTAGGCCATTCATCTCAATGCCACCATGAACTCTTTTCTTTCTCCTTTTTTGTCTCTACTTGTTTTCTGCATTTTTTTCGTCACGTCTTCGCATATCTCTTTGTTCCGTTTTTTTATGTCCTTTTTGCAATTTTTCACACGTATCTAGTATCCGAGTTTCCTTTTTTCACATTTTTCGTTTACGCTCTCTCATTTTTTTCGTTTCTCCGTTTTTTGTTGTATACGTCAAGAATCCACACTTGTTTTCGTTATTCTGAACGACCGATAGTTTTTTGTTTGAGCTTAATTTGTTTGCTGTTTTTACATTTTTTTATTATTTTAAGCCTGTCGATGAATCGATTTTTGTTTTCGCCACTCTTGTTGACGAAATTGTTTTTTTTTTGTTGTTATGTTTAATCTTTAAATTAAAATTAATCTTTGCAGGTTTTTTATACGAATTTCAAAATTTATTTTATGTTCCATTATTTTGAGACAGTTTAATTCTCCTACAATTCAAATGCTTGATTTGCAGGAGAATTTTCTTTTCGCTATTTTCAAACTTTTTCTCCACATTTAATAAATTTTCGTACTTACAAAAGATAAGATAATTTATTTTTCGAAGTTCAAAAACATCTAAAAAAATAACACGTGAAAAGTTTTTCAAAAGCCTTGACACTCTTTTTGTATTGAACTTTTTCATACGAATTTACAAGTCTCGTGAAGAATAAATAACTAATGTATGCCTTTGATATGTTTATTCAGAGTATATTCATAATTTTTTACGTTTGTTTGTAATGTTCGTAAAAGTCTCGTCTGACCCCTTCAGTCTAAATCGACCCTGGCAACCTCACGAACTCTCCAGCATTTTCATATCCATTAAACGCTTTCAAACGAAACCTGAGCGCGACGAATTCGACGTGGAAAGAAAAAATGAAAATGAAAAAGAAACGAGGTCTCGAGTCCTCTCGTATTCAGAAGTTTTTTCTCAGAGTTGTTTTCTCCATCAATTACTCTGCCGAAATACGAATCTCCATTTTCGTTCCAACGAATATACATGTACAATTCAGAGAATAATTCAAGAGGGGAAAAAACCAGGTGACGGGATAAAGTGGGAACGATAAAATTTCGCGAAATTTCGAGACAAGGCGTTGAATTGTGAAGAAAAGTATATTTTATTTATACAAATAAAAATGTCGTGTACGTAGGCTCTTCACCCGAAATTACATTCGTTTATCGAGTGCAATTTATATACGCGATGGAAATGTAATGAAAAAAGAGCCCCTAATTTTTCAAAGTTTTTTTTTTCTCAGTTCTTGAACCGTGAGAACGATTTTCCCACGATATTTCGTCGTTGCGTGCGAACGAACATATTTCAAACACGCACAATTAATTTTCGTTTTTTTTTTTGTCGAAATCGACATATCGGTCTAAATATTTTTGCTCTCAAATATTTCCAGACTTCCATGACGAGGAAAAGAATTCTATTGTTTCTAAGAGTGGAAGACGGCGATCTGCGACATCCGCCCTTTCGTTCGACACCGTATTCTCATTTCAGATCGAGAAACGTCATTCGCAAATCGAATGATAGAAAATGAAATTTTACGACTCGTCATCGAGTCAAGTACATTTTATTGCGTTTATAGAGGTATTTGTAAAAAAATTATACACCATTTTCTTCTTCTCTGCTTGTAAGCGAATTTTCCACGGTTTTCTTTTTCTCACAGCGAGGGTTTTATTCCCTTGCTCAGCTGGCACTTAAGCATATTAGGATCGTCTTTTTTTTCTCTTTCCTCTTATTTGTGCTTTTCTGTTTCGCTTCCTTTTTCTGCATTTATAATACATTTCTATGCTATGAACTCGTGGCTTTGTACACGTGCCTTAATTTACTATTATATAAATATAATATGTACTCGTAATTGTTGGTTTTTCTTTCGTTTTTCTATTTTCTCCTCTCTTTTCATGCACTTGGGCTCCCAGCAGCGTTTTTTTTTCTCACTGGAAAACATTTTAATTTTTATTTAATGAAAAAATGTTTCGTCGATGCTTTGCTACTTTCTCATGGTCGACAATTCGTAGAAGAGATTTTCTTCGAATGTTTGTTTATCCAAATTCACAGACCTGTTTTTTGCCACGTTGTGCAATTGAACTTCCGAAAAGGTTTTTCTGAGGAAAGAAATATTTTATCTACTTTTTTTTCTCCTATAGTGATCGATAATTCATAAAGAAACTTCAAATTCCACTTCTCGATGCTGGGGAGCAATTTTTTCTATAAGATTCTATTTTTTTCGTTTTCAGTTCTTACTCACTTTGTCCTTATCACGCCGTGCACACGTACTCTAAAGTATTATCTGGTATTCAAGAAGAATTTTTTTTTCTCGCTCGCGATCATCGGTGTATTGACGTTTTTTCCCTTTAGAATTCTAGGAGAACTTTCGAGGGAGTTTAATTTTTATTTTTGTTTCTTTTCATTTCCCCCTTTACCTTGTGCACTCAAACTTCTAAAAGTTTTTCTATTTTTTTCAGTTTCTTTCTCACTTTCTTACGATTAATAATTCGAAAAACATGTTCTTCGATCTTTTTCACTTTTCAAATTCTCAGGCCAATTTTTTCTGAAAAGCATTCAATTCTTTCATCGTTTCTCTCAACAGAGAAATCTTAGAAATCTTTCTCTCAAGTGTAAACATTATTTTAGGAACGAGTACATTCAGCGTTAAAACGCAATTTTATGCTCAGATGAAAAATACTGTGATCCTTATAATTACACATTGTTTTAAATTCAGAATTCATATTTTTTTAAATAATGTATCAAAACGAACGGTTTTAGAGTTCAAACGTTTTTTGTATAAATCAAATTAATGTCTGCCCCCCTCCTCCAAATATCTTCAATTGTACGAGATATTTGAGTCAATTCAACAAATCAACACATTTTTATCGATATATTTAAAAAAAACAATTATACTTGCAAAAATAATACAATTTTATTGATTTTCAAAATTTTTCGAGGTAGTCGAGTACGAAATGTAACTTTCTTCGTTTATGTAAACAAAACCATTCTGGAAGTGTGTGCATTATAAAATTTCTATGCATTTTGATACATTAATTAAAAAATACAGAAAATCGATCTCTCGGATAGTTTCAAACGTACATATTTTACAAATGACATCGAAATTTTTGCGCGATGAATCACGTAGAAAAAAAAGAGATTAAATATTTGAAATATTTCTCAGAGCGATATGTGAATCGAGGAAAAAGAAAAACATTAAACGTTCTCTCTCTTCGTTGCGTGCTGATAATTAAGCCCAGAGTCACATTTGAAAATCCTAATTACGTGTAGAAATAAATCGATAATCGCTAATATTTATTACAATAATAATTATTATCATGAATTCATGAATGTTTATCTACGTACGAATAATATAAAACAGTTAAAAAATCACAGTTACTTAGAACGATCATTTTTTTTCTCGTTTCAAAAGCAAGAGTGCACAAATTGTGTCACACTTTCATAATTCTTGTCTAAACCGGGAACGAATTTTTAAAATAGAAAACAATTTTTCGTGCTTGATCAGTGTAACAACTAAAAAAATTTAACACTGCTAACAATCGAATTAAAAAATTTCCTATTATCGAAAGAATTTCTTATCTTTCTGGTTTTTTTTGAATGTCAAAAATATGAGGAAATAACGATTCGTTAATTTGCACGTTTTTCACGTCACCCGAAGCTTCACAATGACAAATTGAAAGAAAATCTTGATTTCAAGAAAGTCCACTCGCAAAAAGAATCCGCAGCAATGTGCGTGTCCCTGTGATTCAGGGTCGAAATGTCAACGGCTTTCTTAAGAGCTTTAGTGAAATCGATAACGGTACGCGATCCGAGACAAGAGATTAAGGTCACGACATATAATTTTCGTTATTTTTATTTTCATTTTGTTCTCTTTTTACTCGCGTTCAACGCCCTCGAGCTTCCGAGCTCGCAAGGACAAAATGAAGGAAACGGAAGAAAAAGCTTTATTTAAATGCTCTATAAAAAAAAGGAAAGTCTTTCAAAGCAATCTCTGCATCGCAATAAAACATGCGAACTTGAAGAAATAATTGTGAAATATTTTTTTTATTTCGATATCAAAGTGTAAAACAGTTTTATTGACTTTTCAATAACATGAAGATTCGAATTCGATCTTTCAAACACTAAACTTGCTCAATTATTCATTCAATGAATATATCTCTCGATAAATAATGGTTTTCTTATTATTTACACATTTCCGTACGTTGTCGTACATTGCAATAAAAGAATGGTCATACAAATTCCAAATAAGTAAAAATGCTGAATAATCACAAAATTGATTAAAGCTCAGCTTGAATTTTTCTGTATCAAAAATAACAAAAATAGACATTTTGTCACCACACTCCTTACAATGCATATGAATAACATTCTACGATCAACTTGTCTTGTGAAGCAGAAGGTAATCGAATGAAAAAGGTTTAACGTGTTAGAGAAGAGAACGAACGAATCGATAATGAGCTCCAGCACATATGGACGATTTGTCCTTAAAAAAAACAAAGATACGTTTTATAAAATGGAAATTACGAGATCGCAACTCGAGCTGACGGCTCTGTGGTCCGGAGTCACGAACTTCCTAAACGATTTTGCTTATGTACAAAATTTTATGGTACACTGCAATTCCAGACTGGCACATGCTCTTCTCCGGCTCTTTCAATGTTGCACTATTTTGTCGATTTGTTTCTTGTCTTTCTCGTTGAATGGCTTGTTAATCACGGCAGTGTGGAATAAACCCTCTTTCTTCTACGGCTGCTTCGCCTTCGAGGCTTCCGGCCTCAGGAAAGCACGTTCACTTGACGCGGAGAGCCGCAAACGTTCAAAACGTTGCTCGTCGTTGAATTCGGCGTTATTTGACTCCTCGCTTCCGACTGGGCCTGCCGAATCGCTTCTTTGTACGGACCTCGTTTTTTCTTGTTATATCGTGCCTGGCAAAAAAATGCATTCATGACAAACTTATTTAACTTACTTCTTTTCTTTATTCAATTCCATTCGATTACGAATACGTGCTATATGTATTGGAAAATTCATTTCACCTTGAATGTTTCAAGGAATGGACTCAGTCTGTCGCAAGACATTAACGAGCACGTCGACGAGCCGTACCAGGCGACGTGGGCTTGGGCATCTGAAGAATTACCGTCTTCATTGCAAGATACCGATATGCTTAGCACCTAAAAAAAAGAAAAACGTCATGATTATTTAAGAATACCATTTTCAATCATCAGTTTTAAAAGTGAGAGCATTAGGTAAATGATGCAGTAGAAATTTGAAAATTTGAATGTATTAATAGTATTAATTTTACTTCAGTATTCAAGATTCAATTGATGTAAGTTTTATTGAGCATTTTTTGGCATATTCTCGAAAAATATTTAAAGCAATGTATCCACGTTTTTACATAAATTCAAACCACGAGTATAATATTGGATAAAATAAATTTTAAACTTAACGTATTACAATCTCAGTAGAAAAACAATTTCTTTTTTCAATACTACCTTTCCCGGCCACCACGGAAATCCATGAATTTTTCCCCAAACGACGTCCCCGACGTCCATTCGTCTTCCACTGGCCGTAAGACAGTGAGCAACGGGTGTGGCGGCAAGACGAATAGTCAAAGGGTGCGAAGGTGGCGGAAAATCGGGCGCGGTCTCCGCAGCGTCGACTTCCGGTTCAGGTTCACTGAGCTCGTCGCTGCTCGCTCCGGGGCTTTTGCAGCCCGAAGAGGCATTGCTTACAGGATAATCGCATCTCGCTGCATATGCATTCGTATTTAATCTTTTTAACGATATCGACAATTTTTGTTTTAAACACTGTTCCTTTATCGCCGTGTACGTCTCGCCATTCGTATTCACGTTCCAATCGGAATTGTCACCATTTACAACCGGAGTCGAATTTTTTGCATCGGTCTTTGGCGCCTCTTTCTCTTCCACGTTCTCTGATTCCGTTGGCTGAACGAGGCTTTTGTGCTTACGCTCCTCTTTGTGCTTCTTCTTGTGTTTTACTTTGTGCTTTCGTCGGTGGTAAGAAATCGATTCCAAGGTCGTGTTGTATCTAAAAAACAAATTAATCAAGATATAGAGGTAATCGAAGCTTTTCTAATAAACAATTTGTATAGATTGGAATTAAAATATTCGATTCTTGAAATCATATCTGAATAAATAGTTCACAGTATTTAAAACTTATGAAATCTATAAAAAGTATCTAATAATAAGACGCACGATAAAATTCTCCAAGCTATGGTATATCTTTACCTCGGCGATGCATTGCAAGGTGACCTCGCCGGAGAAAGTCCACCAAGCATTTTTCTCCTGGCTTCCTTTTTAGCTTTCTTTAACGCCCTTTTGGCAGCTTTGGCGCTCGCGTCCTTTCCGTTTTGTTTCTGAGGGTCCATTTGCTCCTGCAGTCCTTCCTCATCGTCGACGATGGCTTTTTCAGCGTTGAAGTCAATGGGAAGTTCGAGAGGATCTCTCTCAATTTCCGTTGGGGCTTCCTCCGCATCGGTTTCAACGTCGTGAACATAGGGATCCTGAATTTTCGAGGGAATTTTTAAAACTGTGCCCTCACCCTGAGCTCCGAACGAGATTTTTATAATTGGCGTCGCCCTCGCCGTTCTCGTTGGGTCTTCGAAAACTGTTTCGTCCCACAGATCCTCCATCGAACCGACGGAACGTTTTTTTCTCGAAACTCTCGAGACCTTTACTCGAATCACCGTAGAATCTGCCGCCGCGAGAGTTTTTTTCTCATCCTCGTCCGGAACTTTTGCACTCTCGACAGAAGAACTGCTCAGACGTCTCGGCGTCGCGCAGTACGCCGTCGACGGATTCGTGCTATCGAGCTCCATCGGTTCGGTCCGAATTTCCCTCGAATCACCCGCGGGATTCCAAGACGATTCTTCGCTCGAACAGGGCCAGTATGAACCTTGGCGAACTTCCGACGCCAGCTGTGCATCACCTGAAATATATATTTTCATTTATATTTCAAGATTTTTTAGGACAGAAGTGAAAAATAAAATAAATATATATGAAAAAAGAAGACGTAATAAATGAAAATCGAAAATTTTGTTGATAATACAAAAATTCAAGTAATATTCTGATAACACCCCATCATTCGAAAAATATTAATCAAAACGTGGTTACACCAACTTGGTATCGCTTTGAAACTCGTATCAGTTTCCTCGTAAAATAAATTCTGCACGAATTCACAAATTTATGATAATGAACCCGCAAACACCAATATGATAAGAACAATGCAGACAAAAATCTTATGGTATTGGTTTGTTCTTGTATACAAAAAAAATTTTCAGAAATGTAATCGTGTAAAATTCAGCGAATCAATGCGTGCGGAATCTCAGTTACCTCTTAAAAAATATTCGTGTACGTGTTCTTTCAGTAATTAAATCATTAATTTTCGTTCTTATTCACGGAGTACATAGCTATGTGCATCGAGACATGCGACTTTGTTATTCAATTGCTTGAAAAACGTGTAAATAAACATTTCGAAAACAAAAGTATTCACGAAAATTCTTGCAAAATATTAAGAAATTATAATCACTGTTGGTTTTTTCCCGAATTATTATTAAAAGATTGTGTTCTTTTTCTACGTTCTATTTCTACTTGATAATATCTGGTGCTCTGCTTTCTTTAAATAAAAATTCCAAGTCCTGCTTTCTCGTCTATCAGAAATTTCATATTTTAATAATTTTTAATTTTTGTCGTCTCTGAGAAAAGTTCAACTATGAATTACTAAAATGAAAAATATTCATCTCAACGTCACATCTTGAGTTTTATCTAGAAAATATTATAATTAAATACCCGAACTCTGCATCGCATCGTCAATTTCATTTGGCTGCAATCGAGGCGAGACTTTAGGTGCGACGAGAGATTCCAAGGATTTGATCGACGAATCGACATTTTCGGGACAGAGTCGATTTTTGGCCGACCTGACAACGGGGTTTTCATCCTCGAGGAAAAGGACTCGAGGATTTTTCTGGGGCGTCTGATTGCACCGTCGATCGCTGCGTCTCGTGGGCTGAGAATTTTCGGCGGGCGTCTCCAGCTTCCGTTTTTTTGGATTATTACTGGAGTCGACATTCTCGCTGTTCTCGTTGCAGATCGATCGACATTTGCTGCACAAAACCTGACGTGGCCGGAGTCTCACCGTCGGCCGGGCATTTTTGTATCTCGCGGGAGGATTTATGCTCCTACGCAAGTCTATCTTGTTCGACGAGATCGGCGACAATTTCTTGTCCTGGAAATAACTGAATCTCGTCGCGATCGTTGAGAGCTTGTCGCCATCTGGTCCTGGCACTGGCTCCGGTGGCTGAACACCACATGGAAGACCTCTGCAATGAGAAAAAAAACATAAAGAATTAGATTTCATTGAATCCATACTATTTAATCCTAATTGTTTACTTTTTTCAACAATTTATTTAGTAAATAATCCAGAACTTTACTTTCTAACGTTTTCCTATCATGAAACGGTCACCAAAATTAGTCACTTTTGAAATTTTAAATGAAAGGTAAATTATTCTATGATCTAAAAAATGACCCAAATATAAACCTAAAATTAACAAGATTTAAAATTATAATTGAACTTGTGCTAGGATTCATAAAAAAGAGGGCAGGTCATCGCATAATTATAACGTCTTCGAATCTTGAAATTTTTATCAGCAACATGTATGTACATTGTACATACGCTCAATAAAGGAAATGATTATCGACATTTCGATTTAACATTCTATATTTTACCATAACAAAAGACACGTGTTACTTGAAGTAAATAAACTAAAAATTATTATTTTTAGTATTCATCAAATGGTGAAAAACTTATTAAACTGAATCTAAATCCTCGAAAACCTAAAAATTGTATTACTTCAATTCTTACAATTAGTACATGAATATATTTTTTTATTTATTTTTTTTATGAACTTTTATGATCCATTTTCAAGGGCAAAGAGTTTAAAAATTGTTATTGAAACGAATAAATGATTTTTTTTTAAATTTCAACTGTTGACTCTCGCGATTGTTTCGTGTCTTATGACATTGGCATGTGCGTGACGGAGGAGCTCCGACAATGAGAACCGCGCCCACGGATTGTGAGAGCATTATTTATTCGCGACTTTGTGAACGTATGCGTTCACGTAGATACGCGAATGCGTGCAAACTTTTCTATATTCTCTCGTTTTCTTTCTATTTTCTTTTATTCAACGGATCTCGGAAGATCGAAAGCTCAAAGCACCTTTCCGCATCGTGTATGACTCCGAACTTCGTTACACGCGACGAGACCGTCACGTTTCGGCAAAATCGATTATTTGTTAGAAATGAAAAAATGGACACGTCGCGTCGTGAATATTCATTGGCCATTCCATTAGTAGTTTCTAGCGTGAGACATCAGAGAGAGAGAAAGGAAATCGAAACCGATGACTAATTAAATTAGCTTTGAGGGCTAAATAATTATTCGCAATTATTATATAAAAAATGAAGATTTCAAACTCAAAAATTGAATCAAGATAACAAATAATATTTTTACTAAAAATGATTTAAAGTTCAATGTACCGTTTTATTAAGAGGTTATACCAAAATGAATAATTAACATCGATTAATCATATAATATTTTCAAGTTGGAAGTGGGAAAAATTCTCGCGTTTTCTCTACATTTTATTAAAGATTTGCAGAAACGTTCTTTGATATTATATGCATATGGGTAATTCCATATCAATTCGACAAATGGTTGGAATCGAACCCTTCCGATTTGGATGAATTTTGGTGGGAAGTTTTCTTTCATCATAAAACAAAG
>JAPYYX010001057.1:0-31943 GCA_030522605.1 Cremastinae sp. B BG-2022a | reverse complement strand
ATGGCGGTGTGGTCCAATTTTTTATGAAAATTCATTTATTAATTGATAAATCCGTAATTTACGAAATCTAGTAACTTTTGGTTTCCATTGCTCTTAAACCTCCCGAGAAACAAAAATGTTGTTGAATTGAAATTTTAGAAATGATAAATTGATAATTTTAAAGCCAATTTTAGATTAAACTATTTCATTTAGTTGTTAGACACTCAAAAGCTCACGTAGCCGTCACCGAACTACCTTAACTTATAACCTTGTAACTAATAATCACAGCGACTACTACAGCCTGCTAGTAGAATAATAAAAATAAAATCAGATAAAAATAATGATATTAAGTGATAAAAAAATATTAAATATAATTTTTAAATTTGCTTTATTTGATAAAAAATTTTGCAAATCAGCGTGTCAGGAGAATCGTCCCTCCACCTAACAGAATTCGAGGACTCAGCCAAGAGCGAATGGTGAAAGCGCGTATTCGAGCAGAAGAAGAACGAAATCGTCTTCAGAGAGAGCAGATAGAAACGCAGCGCAGGGAGGAAGAAAGGAAAAAGGCTAGTAAAAAATTAGCCGAAGAAAAGAAAGCCATAGAAAAAGGAAAAGAAGAACTTCAGCGTAGATTGAAAGACAACGCAGATCGTCGGGAAAGAGAAAGATTAGCCGCGATACGTAAAGAGGAAGAAACGAGAAAGGCTAGTCAGAAATTGGCCGAAGAAAGAAAAGCCATGGAGAGAGGACGAGCCGAAGAAGCCGAGAGAAGGAAAAAAGCGGAAGAGGCCAAAAAAGCGCAGAACGCGAAAAAATCTTTCCCAAATTCATTTTCGAAAAAGTATTGAAATATGAAAAAAAAGAAATGAAAAAAAATAAAAAATAAATTTGGAATAAATTAGAAAATCAAAAAAAAATTCCGAATGTTCAGTTTTTTGTAAAATATAAAATACAATGTGATTTTCATAAACTTTCAATTTCAATGTTAATTAAAATTACGTTAATAAATAATCAATGACGTACTTTTGTAACTTTTAATTACCTTTGATCGAATGCCGACAAAATAATATACAGCAATTTTCTATACGTATAAGATTTCAATTTAAAACACTCAATTGCCCAACAATTTGTTCATTTCGAAATGTTATCGCGTCTTAATTCTGGTACATGAAATTCTTCATTCTATCGTTCAAAAATATTTATTCGGATCTGATAAGAATGAAAATATTTAGAAATTGTGTAACGAACCGGCTCGTTTTTTATCCTATAATGTTTACCATTCAACCCAAATAATGAGACATCGGCGATATCGATGAATTTTCACAGAATTCTTTCTGTATTAACCGCCTTTCAATTTTTGTGTCTACGTGACTTTAATGAGTTTGGAAGTCGTATAAAAGGACAGATTCGAGACTGTCGAAGCATAGTTCATTTGGTGATTGAATTCTGTACTTATCATGATGGGACATCGATTTCTACTTACATGGATC
The DNA here is from genome assembly GCA_030522605.1 of Cremastinae sp. B BG-2022a. Lineage (NCBI taxonomy): Eukaryota > Metazoa > Arthropoda > Insecta > Hymenoptera > Ichneumonidae > Cremastinae sp. B BG-2022a. Next base: position 30,474 of record JAPYYX010001057.1, on the reverse strand, counting down.
GTGCTCTTCGGAGTAGTCGGAGTTTATTCTCAACTGGCAGAAAGTACACACACTAACAACGACCAATCGGGGGGTAGCGAACTGCTCTCTGACCATTCGGTATTTTCAAACAAATATTTTTCTAGGAAGAATTTATTGTGATCCTAACATTAATAATTTTTAATGATTAAAAAGAATAATATTCGACATTGTTGATGAATTATTTTAATTAAAATTTAACTTATTTTAATTAATCAGCGTGTCAGGAGGGTCATTCCTCAAGACCACACGAACGCGGGACCCAGCGCAGAACAGATGCGCATTGACCGAGAATGGGCGCGAAGGGAACGAGAAAAGGCGGACCTTCGACGTAGATTGAAAGAAGAAGACGATCGTCGGGAAAGAGACAGATTGGCTGCTAAACGAAGGGAGGAAGAAGCGAAAAAAGCTAGTCAGAGATTAGCCGAAGAAAGAAAAGCCATGGAGAGAGGAAGAGCCGAGGAAGCCGAAAGAAGGAGGAAAGCTGAAGAGGCCAAAAAAGCGCAGAACGCGAAAAAACCTTCCGGAAAATAAACAGCAGGGTTTTTACCGACCGAGTAACCAAAACTCCCCTTGAAATTTCGGAGCAGAAAAAGCTCTTATATTTTTGCATGTACATAAATAAATAAAAGAAAAACATTTGAATAAAAAAATTTTTTTTAAATCATCAGAAAAATATACAAATTGATAACCTTATTTTAGTGCAGTATTGGCTAATTTTAAGAATTATACATAAGATATAACCGTTAAAAATAAAATGGTAATAGAATAATGTAGAGAATAATAAAAATAACTCACCTAAAGACACAGCAGTCTTTACGCCAAAAGTAATGAAAAAAGGATTATGATGAGGAATATTGAAAGTCGGAATTATTTGGACACCCCATGAATTCACTGCTGTCGGCTCGAGTGTTTTGCAAATGCGGACGACGCGCATGCTCCATAGTGTTGCTCTCATCTCGGGTACAAATGGGTTGAAACATCTATAATTTTTCAGCTACATCTTGAGGAGACTCCTTGACGGGGTGTAGGTGCATGGTACGGCAAATCGTGTTCAGTTTATGATAATGGTGACACTTGATAGAATCATCAACGAAAGTGGCTGTGAAAAGTAGCAAATAAAATAAATAACCAATATCAACGTGTAGTCTACTCAACAAAGGTAAAATCCAGTACGTGGAGTAATCGCTGAAAAATCCATAACTCAACATTTATACATGAGCAATAAAACAAGATATCGAAAAAAATCGACATTTTCTATGAAAATTATTTTTTTTCGTGAAAATAACTAATTTAGATTTTAGTTGAAATCATTTTTGTGGCTTTCTCTGTCAAAAAGATTTACTCGAACAAAGTGTAAATGTGAAATATCTACTGAAATATTCACAGCTCGAAATTGACGAGAAATAAAGTAAAGTATTGAATAAATTGATCGCTTTTGTTCCAAAAAGGTTTCTTTGTTCACGTATTTAGTAAAATTCAGTTCACGAAATAATAAGTTTGTTGTTGTCTGTTAAAAAAATTATTCTCATTCAGAAACACTGTATCTGTCAAAAATAAGTATTCGTTGCAAAATTGTCAGCTCAAATTTGTTTTTTGTAACAAATTTATCTGTTGAAATATTATTTCTGTTTATTAAAATATAATTATTATACGTTTAAGAATATAAGTAACGATATCAATGATTTATTCAAAAAAAAGTTTATGAAACTTTTTAATTCATAGAAATTACATCAGTTCTGGCATTTTTAGTAAAAGTTACATTTCAATTATTTTGTAAGGAAACTTTGAATGAATTATTAATTTTTTATATAAATTAACTTTCAGGAACAGCAATGAAATCGGGAAGTAGTAGAGAATTACACAAGGGTAGAAAAGCAGCAAATAAGAATAGCAGCCCGGTCGAATGATCTGGAAACGAAGAAATAAGCGGCAGAAGAAAGCGACAATCAGATCGGCGAGGGCAGGAGGGTTGAAGGAGCTTGTTGGAAGTGATGAGCGAGACTCGGCATCATCTTCGCTCGGTCTCCGATTTGTACGCAGCTGATGAAATAGAGGTGTTGCTCTTGGAAGAGATCAGAGACCTGGAGCCTCCACCCTCTGCATATTCCAGGCCTGAGGACATCCAAGATTTCGAAATTGGTATGGTCTTTTTTCCACTATCAAAAATATTTACATTTTCTCACATAAAATTAGATAATATTGATCATATAATTACAAGGCATAATTACTCTTTGCAATGGTCTCTGAAAAAGTAGGTCACTGTCACAGACACTAGCACAGTATAATGTTCAAACATTATTATGAATGATCAGAATTATATAATTCCAGCACATTTATTAACGAGTAAATATAATGTAAATTTTAATAATGAAACAAAATTGGCTGTCTGATGGTGAATAATCATATTCTTGTAATAAAAAAGTGAAGATAATGTAATTTTGAAAATAGCAGGTAGCAGGACAGGGGGGCACATCAGCTCACAGTCTTCGGAGCTGGATTCACCAGGTGTTCATTCGACAGTCCACTCATGGGACTCTCATGCCAATTATCATGGTCACTATGGCCACGGTGATCGGAGGCACGGTTCTTCTGCCAATGCACTGCCATGGCCTGCGGGAACTCACCTTATTGTCTATTGTGATATCCAGGGTCATCTCAGAACAACGCCAGGCTTCGTGAGGCTTTTGCTTCTCGTTAGTATTGTACAATTTTATAAAAAATATACAAAATTCTTTTATCTTTTTATGCGCAAGCATTTCTTGCCGTTTTAAAAGTCGAATGTGAAAAATATTAAGTGATTATTCTTATAGAAAGTAAGCAGTAAATTTCTAAAACAAAAATGTTCATGCAATTTATTTGTAGGTAACGTCGGTAGCATGTTTGGCTACCCTCTGCAGCTCCGGCACTGCCAAAGTCAGTTTATTTATGCTGCCCCTTGTTGGAAGATTGCGGTTCATGATATTCGTTGCTGTGTTCTGTCTCCTTGTAACCGCCCTTCTTCTCTTTCTCGATATTTCCCACGTCATTCACATGTTTCCACTTAATTGGACCAAGTTGGTAAGGAATGAAAAAAATTACAAAAAACGAATATCAATGCGAAAGTGATCACGTCATACTCATTTTATTTCCTATTTTCCATTCTTATTATATCTGCAGTGTTTTAATCGATTTTTTCTTTACAGAATGTATGGATCTTCGCTGGTATCGGTTTGTCCTACGTAACAGGAAGTGCTCTTCTGGTCTCGTCGATTTGGGAATATTACGCGAGTGGCTGGGTCCCTCGAAGAATTCGTTCTCAGTTGACAGCAGCGGCAGGTCTCGGGCTATCTTGCGCGTTGCTCGCGTTCTTGCTAACCTGGATCCACGGTCGTCGTGGCACTGTGTGCAAAGATCCTCCCAGCCACGACCACACGCCCAATCAATTTTACAAACCCGTAGAAAATTCCTCGTCTTCTCGAGTGAGTATGTTTCCTTAGAATTTACGTTAAAACTCGACGAGCTCTGCGCAGCTTTTAGGGCCTCGCGTACAGTTCAATCCGTCGACCGGCTCGACCGAAACCACCGTCATTCTCCGGCACGTTGATGATTTCAGATTTTTAGCAAGGACAGACTGAACCAACGTATCTCAAAAAATCTCTCGTCAAGAAAATCGAGCATTTGTGTGATATAAAATCGATGCACCTCGTACCATGTGACCTTTTTTTACTCGGAGGGTAAAAAAGTATAAAAATAAACCAAAGAGACGAAGAGAAAGAGAAAAAGAAAGAAAAATTTGAATCTTTTTGACCTTGAACAAGATGTACGATTAATCAGAAAGTAGGATGAATCTTCTCAAATGCTTCTTAAATGTTTAACAATAAAATAAATAATTATCACTTGTGTTCTGTCGAAATTAATGAAATAAAAAGTCTCTGATATTTGAATTATTTATTAATATATATTTAAATAATTTTCTCTACGTATGCTATCTTAAGCTGGTAAAAGTCACGATATTATATTGTTCTCTCGTATGCTATATACTTATTATTATTATTGCCTTTATTCTCGATGTACGAAAAAAAACAAAACTTGAGTTTCGTTTTTCATTCAGAGAGCATATCCGCGAGCGTCGACAATGGATACAAAAGGATGAAACGTAGAGAGCAATAGAAGTGTAACTTTGTATATAATTTAAATTTTATAAATAATTTTCTAATAAAAATGTAAATGGAGATTTGTCGATATCTTCAACCACATCTTGACTATCCCGAAACCAATTCCGATGAAAAAGTAACATCGGAAAATCCTCATTCCTTATTTTTTATCTTTTTATCTACAATACAACGACCTCTTACGTTGAATTAATTTTTCTAAAACCTACAAGAATATTAAAAGGAAGTCTACTTGGACGTGAGCGAGTCCGGAAATGACAATCGAGGTCAGAAAACTAAAAAACTCTTCGTATCTCGTAAACTTAAATATTTGCGATTTTGAAACTCTCGTAATGTTTAAAATAATAGAGATAACAACTAGATTTATTTTATTTCGAATAGTCAATACTTTGCTTTTTTGAATTTTTTTTACAACTTGAAGAAAATATTATTACCGACACGAGATACGTGTGGTTCGTCTTCAAACAAATTATTTTCTCGATAGCGTTGTTACGTTTGTAAATCGTTTGTTACAGTTGTCATGCAGTAGAATTTTTTTATTGGTTCAGCAGTTGCGGTACTGTCGTTCATAATGCAGTTTTGTACGATAGTTATATATATTTACGGTACAGTTTTATGCCCCTAAATTTTTCTATGAAATATGAACACGAGGTGAGATGTACGAGGAGATAGGCGACGATATCGGGGGTAATCGTGATTGTGTGGTAAAAATGACGGACGCGACCGAGCTTCGGCTTCGGTAAAGTTCGGCCGCACCCGGGCAGAGCCTTTCATCCCCTCGGTGGGTTTTCACAATCTTCGTAGTTGTCACTGTCACTACCAGTTTAGCGCCGGCTGTTCGTTGCTTCGAAGTATCGAAAAGCGATAGAGGGTGACGATATTCCCCATTCGGTTAATTTACTTTTTATATCAAGATTTCGTCATTGATAAAGTGAAAACTGATGACATTTCTCATTCAAACGATACATTTTGCGATAAACAGTTTTGACTAACGCTTTCCGAATATATCGGTTGATATGAAAAAAATCTCTCTGTGCCTTCGTCTGTCAACACGTTTTTCTCGATGTCAATTTCGCTGAAAGAAACGCTTATCAAGATACACGGAGACAAGAAACTTTCGATTCTTTACTGAAATTTCTCAAGGTGAATTTTATAACAGTGAAAATCGAAACGCACGCTTTGCCCTATCGAAAGATTATATTCTTGAAGAAAAAAAATGAATCATTCTCTGAATAAAGAATACGATGTGTAATTCTTCTTCTCTTCCCAATCATCAATCAATTCGAAGCGTAAGAGAATCTGTTTTTTGACTCTCGCATTCAAGTTACAAAGGCCTACTCACTTTTGTCCGAGAAAATAGAATTTTCGACGAAAATAAAAGTTACGTGTTCGTTCCACAATGAAAAAGATAAAATCTTTACTCATTTTTTCTCAAAATCAAAATTCTCGGATAAAAACGTAAATATTCTCCGTTTATTTTGCGCTCGGATCAAAAAATTCTACTCGTTGGTTTCGAGACAGTTTTTTTTCTCAAATAAAATTTACGAATTTTCGTACATCTGTCAATAGACAATTTTCAGAATGAGTTTTCTTGATTTTTATTTCTAAATACCGAAGCTCTTGAATAAAATTGTGAATATGTTATCCGTCTCTCTCACTCTCTCGTGTAAAAAAAAATGTACTCGTCATTAGAAAACACATTTTTCGAAAAAAAGAAAAGTTACGAAATTTGGTCGTGTGTCAACAGAGAGAACAGGGTGTAGTTCTTGCTTTTTTACGAAACGTCAAACGGAGAAAAAACGTGAATCTGTTTTTCGTCCATCTCACTCGCACTCGCGTTAAGCTCAATGGACGAAACATCCCCTTCGGAACTCCTAAATCCACTCGAGACCTTCCGATATTTGGCCCTGATAACGTGACACAAAAAGCACCGCGATTTCTCCTGTGAAAGAAAAAACTTAACGACGTCGAGCTCGTTTCTTGATCTTTATCGTTGAAAAACGCGACTTCAAGAGGCGAAAGGGCATAATTAGCATATTGAAAATATTTTCTTTGTTTTCGTTATTATTTCTACGTGCTCGTTATCACTCTTTCGTCGACATAGACTCGTGAATATTTATGTATCGTGATGGATAAAGATTCTTCTCTGGCTTATTTGGAATTCATTCTTGATTTGTATCTTGTTTTGTTTTTTGATTGCTACAGCATTTTTCCATCGCTGTGCTTGAATGTTTCATTGCATTTAACTAGATTTTTGATTTCACAGAAGTTTAACAATGAGAAATTATGCAATAATTTGTTTTTCAAATTGTTTTGGAGTAATTTTTTACTGTAATCTTTAAAATCAATATTTTACAAATATTCAAATTTTGTTGGCAAAGACATTTTGTTTCGATAACATTTTTTACATTTTCTGTGAAATATAAGTGGACTTGTTTGAGAAAATTGGAGATTACATAATAATTTATAAATTTTTCGATGTGTTACAGATCTTGATCGCTCTGCAGTAACGATGTTTGTAGAAAATGCTTCAAGCGTTCCGAGCAAGAATCAAAGATTGCCAAAAAATCTAAAAACGAAAAATCTGAAAGAATGGAAGGATAGCGAAGTAAGCATCCGGACCAAAGAAGATTGATTTTGAATACATGCATGTACATTGTAGAATCGAGGAATCTGAGCTGCTATGTGGTTGACGTAGCAGCGACTCGAAGAATCCAAAAGCAAGTAAAAATGTTCTGTGTCTCGAGCGATCCGAGTTTGAGGAAGGAGAAGTGACAAGTGAGAAGAGAAAAAATTCGGTATGGCAACACCACCGGACTCACCTGGGCCTGAAGATGCACTCTTTGAATTTGAGAGCACTCGACTGAGACAAAAAACCACAAGACCTGTCGCCATTGAAGAATTGCTGAGGCAAACGAAATTTTCGAGACAAGAAATTCGCGTTATGTATCGAGGATTCAAACAGGTAATGATTTACGAAATTTTTCTATTTTTTTAAAACATTTTTTCTTGAGTAATTGATAATATTAATCACTACAGTCAGTAAGAATTTAATTAGATTTTAGACTGGATATAGAAATAGGATTTTTCACGAATAATCAACAAGAAAAATAGAAAATGTATTCGGATATTGACTTTTTTTAGGCAATATTTAATTTTAAAATGTACTTAGCGTAGATATTAGATGTACGAACATTTTTTAACGTTACAATAGAAATATGTAACTATAGATTCTCACTAATGTACACTAGACACCAATTATAATATATTGTAAAAATAATATCACACTTCATGATAAATTTCGTCCTATAACGAAAATTCATTTTTTGCGATTGTATGTTTATGTTGCAAATGTAAATACAATCGCAAAATTCATCGCACTAACTGGAAAAAAATATAGAAAAATGTCAGAAACCTTTAGCTGCAAAAAAATAGATTTTCCACGACTGATATTTTACTATATAAAAACGATTATTTTTTAAAGGCAAGCCAGTATAGTAATAGAGCAAATATTGTTAAGTTAATCTGTAAAAATGACGTAGTTTAGACTTTGTAAAAAAAATTGTGAACATTTTTTTATTACAAACAAAGCAAGATTGTATCGCTTTTTAATATTAATAATTATTCTCTAATCGTTGAGATCAGCATTGTTGAAAAGCAACGAAAAATTCACAATAATGAAATTTTTTTAACTTGTAAATAGAAATTTTTTCGTTGAATTTCAATTTTCTGACCTTAAAGAGATATTTTACTCAAGAATAATATGAGAAAGTGGTACTTTGTTATTTTGTAATACCACTAGCGTAGTCCACGATGAAATTGCTTCAGGAAATGAAGAAATCCAAGGCCGAGATTCGTCTAATTCGAGCAAGGCAAACATTGCATCCACCTACTCAGCAGGATGGCTGAAAATTCTACACTTTGAAAAAACAATGGACTCGACTTCTGCATGAGCTTCGATGGACATAACTGGAAGATTGTGTCGAATTTAAAATAATAATGAAAAATGACAAACTCCAATGTAACGTGAGAAAAAATTATGTATGAATTTTGCTAGGACGATATATCTTATAATTATATTTTAATATAGTTACAAACTTGTTTATCCAATGACAATAAGAAAACTAAATATTAAGTACATAAATTCAGAAATTATATTAATATAATATTAAAAATGTTAAAAATAAGATATTAGATCTAAGCTTAGGTTTTCAATTGTATTTTATTTATTTGGTATTATTCATTAAAAATGTATCCATTTCAATCTGCAGGAGTGTCCTGAGGGTGTTGTCCATGAAGATTCGTTCAAGGATATCTATGCCAAATTCTTCCCTCACGGAAGTAAGTTGAAATAGCAGAAATATTGCTGAAAAATTACATGCTGTATACAAATGTTTTTCCACCGTACATCCTGTTTGCAGACTCGAGTTACTATGCTCACTATGTCTTCAAGGCTTTTGACGTTAACTGCAACGGGTCGATAAGCTTCAGGGTAAATACCAAGTCCTCATTTTGTAATTTCAACGAAAAATACTCGTATTCAGTAAAATTGAATTTCAACTCCTTGTTTCATTTTGTATATTTTTTTAGTTATTTTTCTTTAAATAAATAGTCAAAATTAATAATAATTGTAAATTTCCTTTTTCTAGGATCTTCTCGTGACTCTATCCACGTTGTTAAGAGGCAGCATTTACGAGAAATTGCGATGGACCTTCAAACTCTACGATATCAATGGTGACGGGTGCATAACGAGAGGAGAGCTTGAGGAAGTCGTCACGGCCGTTCACGAGCTCATGGGGCGAAAGCATCCCGCGGAGGAGGAAAGAAAGGCCAGGGAGCAGTTGGATAAGGTTTTCGAAAAGCTCGATTTCAATCATGACGGAGTTATCACGATAGAAGAATTTATTGAGGGCTGTCTCAAGGTAATAATACACTTTGTTAATAAATTATAAAAATTATAATCTACGATTATAAAGGAAAATTGTATAATTTTCAATATTAAATTTATTTAAAATATTTTCAGGACGAAGTGATAACTCGATCGTTGATGATGTTCGACTGCGAGCTCTGATCGTTAAAACTGGGTCTGCCAAGGTTGTTGGAGTCAGCGACAATGAGGACCTGGAAATTGTTAAAAAATCATCGTGGGCACGATCTAGCACGCAATCGCATTCACCAACCGGCTTAGCGGCTCCTTAGGATGATTCCAACGTTCTTTGCGAATCGTGCAACCTTCTCCGACGATCGCTGTACAGAAATTCCGTCTGCACGACCTGTGTTCTCTACTCCGACATCAAGATTCATCGGCGCCCGGTCGCCGATTTGTTTTTTTGCTAAATTTTTAGACAGATTAATCTTGTTGAATTATGTATTGACAATATCATTACTGTACGTAAATAGTAGACATACGGGCAATATTAGAAAATCGAGTGATTTTGGGACGTTGTATCACAAGCCCTTAAGGTGAAGTTTATATCACGAATCACGAACCCTTAGGTCATCCATTCCGTAATATTTATCGACATGAAGTTTATACTGAAAAATTAGCGGAAACAATTTTTTTCGTCGAATCTTTTTTTCAAAAAGTTCATTCGTAACGTTGATACGTAAAAAGAATTGTATATTTTATGTAATAAGTTGCAAAATATTTGTTTCTATTTTTTTATTGAGATGAATGTTCTACAGAATTTAGAAAAACTGAGAACTGGTGGTTTGAACGCAAAAATTTGAACTCTCATTTTTTTTAAATACGAAGAATCTCAAAAAGAACGTGAATCTGTTGTTTGTTGATCTTGCACTCACGTCAAACTTAATGCAAACTAAGTCGATAAAATTTTTTCAAATTTACACTATTTTTAGAAAACAATTATATCTAACAGCTCGCATGATTTCAATGAAATTGACTGTCTCATACCTGAAATGCCAACACGCTTTACAATAGTCGAGAATTCATTTTTCACCACTCTTTTTACTGGAATGTCTCAACCTGCCGTCACAGACAAAATTCTACAAGAAATCTCGCAGAATATTTTTCAAACGTGTGGAGAAAAAAACTGAATTCGCCATTTGGTTTTCGAATAACGATGGAAGTACAAATTCGAACTGACATTGACGCGAGTTGCGATGAATTAAAATTTTTTTTTTTCAATAATGAATTCTATAAAATGTATTTGAATATTTTTTTTCGAGTTGGAATATTTTCAGCACTATCACAAAAGAAAAAAAATGTGCTTAAAAATCGAAAATATTGCTGTTCCGTTATCGAAACGAAATACGTAAAACTTTTTCAAGGGACTGTTACGATACAACGTCCTCAAATCGGAATCATGAAATATCGATAGGGTACTAAAAAATTTTTTTAAAAATTACTAAAATTTAGAAGACGCTTCATGTCGACTTCTAACGAAGCAAGCTTCTAAATAAATGTTCAGTGTCTCAGTGCACTGTTAACACGATGAGAAAAAAAATTAGAGAAGATTATAAGAAAACACCGAAATAAAAAATTTCCGAAACGAGCCGCACTGTAAAAAACAAAAAATTAGCAAATGAGAAATAAAAAATCAAAAAGGAGCTCAAAGAACGAAAATAAATAGCTGAAATCTTAGCGCTGGCTGCGAATCAACACGTACTGTTAATTAAATCGCGTTGACGTTGAAAACAAAAAAAGTGCAAGTTCGAAAGGGGTAACGTTTTTTTATTGCGTTGGCCTGCCAACTCGTGAAAAGTCGTACAAATTATTTACTTAATCGTAAAGAAAAAAAATTTGAAGGAATTGCTGGAAAAATAAGGTCGCGAGATCAGAGTTAAATATTTGAAGTATATAAAAATAAATGAAAATAAATGAGTGAATAAATGAATGAATCATTAACGACGGAAAAGAGACGACACTGTTTAAATAAATTGGCCTTACTTATTAGACGAATGAAAACGTGTTTCCTCTAGAGTAAGCTAGCATTTCCAATTAGCGAAGTATCGAAAATATAGTACGAAGTATATCGATTGCAATTGATGCAAAATTTAGGGTGTACCACCAAAAATTTCTTAGAGACAAATTTGTAAACAAAAGTAGATACACACCGGCGAGAAAGTAATCGAGCTACGAAGTTATCAGAGTAGAAAGGAAAAGTAAATTGAAGAAAAAGAAAAACGAAAAAAAAAACAAAGTAAAAAAAAAGGAATGTAAAAAATTTCGAAAATTCTGCATTTAAATGGAGAAAAAGCGAGAAAAAAGGGGAGTAATAAAAAAAAAAAATTGAACAATCTTGTCAAGCGATGAGGCTTTTTACTTGGGACCAAGTTCGCAGTAACTTGTTTACCAAAACTAACCAATGTGTGATCTGTGCGCAGCTATTTGGGACAAAAGACGTGAAAGAACAATACATTGTGACAGAGAATATTAGAGAAGTAGCTATCAGGCTGACTGACGCTTCCTCGCTACTTCGCCGATCGTCGCGATATTACTGCAGGAAAAAGGAAAATTAGACAGAAAAATAAACGACAAAGATGCGCGAGAATGCGCATAAAACGGGCGAGATGCTCCAAGCAAAATTAAAAATGTTGTTCACTAGTCTTGATGTTTATATTCACGATTATATTGTAATACACTACATTGCTCATCAAATATGTTTCAAGTGGTGTAATTTATAGGAAAAAAAAGATTCTACAGAGTGATAGGAAAACGTTGTATCATAAAGTTAATTTATATATATGTAGAATGGCAATACACGAGACACTTTTACGATGTTGACAGTTTTTTGAATTAAAATATTAGATAAATCGCCGAGAGAAAAACAAAAGAAACACGTCGAGGAGGATTCAAGGACGATTTAGGACTTTAGGATTTTAGGATTCGCAGGAACTTCGTCATTAGTTCACTATTGACAATTTTGCATCTCACCCAAACTGTGTATTATCGTAATTGTAGTAAAACTCCGGCGAAAAGGCGATTGTTCCAAAATCCACCGTTTTCGGTGAATGGGGTTGTGTGTAAAATGTTATTGCTAATCTATCATAAATTTTACAGCAAGGTTTTCATTACACTGCGAAAAAAAAAACAGAAAAAGTTTTCTCAATATTCTTTGTGTTAGAGAATTTGTCCATTAATTCGTAAGCGTTTAAATATACAGATGGAAATTGTACATAGGAGTGATCATTGTAGAATAAATACGTCGTCTTGAGACGTAAAAATTATCCGTTTATTCCTCGTTATAAATTAAAAAACATTCTTTTATCCACTTCAAATTTTCCTATCCAAAAAATCGAATTTATTGACTCAGTGCATAAATGAATAATATAAATAATAAAAAAATAAATAAATTAAAAGTCTCAATGGATGTAGATTTAGGAATCGAGAAATGTGGAGTTTTGTATTTGGTCTCGAAATACCGACAGACGGTACAAAAAGTAACTCATAGACGTACAATCTAAAATTTTCAAACTTGAAAAATATGCTTGTTACGCCAATGGCGATGCCGGCGTCATTTCAACATGGCAACGACCTTGGTTCGATGTTGTTGATGTCTGAGCAAAAAGAGAAAAAAGCACAAAAAAGTTTCATCTACACGTGTTGATCGGTAAAATAAAAGCACTACGAGCCATCCAAAATCTTTAAAATTCATAAAATATATCGTGATGACATGAAATTAAGTAGTGAGGTATATCCGGCGTCATTTTGAATTTTAACTTTGCGAGGACAATGTTTCGATGTTGATTGTCGAGACAAAAGAAGAAAAACATTGTAAAATTCTATCCGCACGTGGTTATTTCCACAATAAAAAAACCACGAGCTCTCCAACATCTCTCGAAAATTCACATACATAATCAATTCAGCAAATCTGGATGAAACTAAGGAGAGAATGATTGCCGCCTCAGATCCGCTGGTACTGTCAATAGAAATGTTTTTTTTTTATTGAGTTTCTTAATTTTTTTTCATCATTTCATATCGAGAAATTCATTTTTAGGAGTATAGCCCAGGTGGCCGTGAAACTTACGCGCGACATCCTGGGTCTGTTATTCATCAACTGGCTTCTGGATACCAAAACACAACGGGCGATAGCGTATTGCTACAAAAATTCAGCCAAGTAAACATCACAGAAAAAACACCCGTAAGATCTTTTCAAAAAACTTTCCGAGCAGAATTAGAAATGCGTTTACGAAACGTACATTTTTTCTGTATTTTTGTAGAAAGAATTCTGGCTGGTACGAGAAAACGGTACTTGCGGAGAGGAAGAGCTCTATTGCTCCGGCAAGGTTGCAGTTCATTCTAGAGGAACTCAATTTACGAGAGTCCTTCAAACTTCTTACACTTGCGAAACGGACATCAAACATGCTCTTTGGTGTACGTTTTGCACGACAACTCCGGACCAAATGACGAAGGAGAAAGAGTCAGAGGATGAAGAGAAAATTGGCAAAACTATAGAGTGCATTTGTCTGCTCGATTCTTATACTTTGAAAGTATTTACAGACACGGGAGAAGATTATGTTTCTAGTTTGCAATTCCAAATATCTGCGGTTTGGGCAACAAAGTATGGAATACTTTTGGAAAAGTCTCAAGTGCAGATGCCAGTCTCGAGATACTCTTCTCTAGAAGCGAGCAGATGGGCTGCTCAGAACGAGAGCAATTTGCCCGTTGCATTTTCTCTGATGCATCCTCTCGACGAGATTTGCCCACTGTTGATAAAACATGGTAAATTTCAGCATTCATTTTATCTTAATTTTTATCATATTCTACAAATTCTCATGATACTGAAGTATTTTCTGTTTCTGTTATCAGGATGCGTTTCGTACATGTGCGACTCTAATCAGCAAATTGTATTCACGAGTTCCGAACCATCGTTAGCTGTAATTTACGATACGAAAACAGGATTGCATTCGGTGTACAAAATTCGTAAAGCGTCGCTAGAGGAGAGACAAGTTGTTTGCGGCAGCGACACGACGAACAGTCTGTACAATAATTCAACGAATGCATCGCCGTTGCATATTGCTGGTAATGCTTCGGGTAATCGAAATTGTAGCGCGAAAGCTTTGAGCTTGTTTGGTGAGCGTTTAAAAACTTACGAACAAGGTAAATTGTTCATATTGACGTTATTTTTATATTAATCACTGCCTACGAATCGACAGGAGTCCCCAATCCTCAATTGAGTGGAATAAGCATGGGACTGGGCATAGGGATGCCGAATAGTCCATTCGGTTCTCGAGGAACGTCTTACACGACTTCCTGCTCCGGTGGAGGTCCATCGCCATCGCAGCAACAACAGCACAATCAGCATTCGCGATCTCAGAGTCCAATGGCGACGATATCACGTTGTCAGTCACCAACACATTCGGCATTCTCGCCATTGATCGCGAATTCGATGAATCCCAGTATTCATCAAACTCGTCTTCATCAGACCATCATGACGACTGCTCTCAGTCAACTCCAGAACAGTCCGAACAGTTTCAACAGCACGCAATTTCTAGATCGCACAACCACAGCGAGCAAACCTCTTTATCCGGAAATCTGCCTGGATCACGTGTGGACGGAGAATATTGGAGTTTCGAAGTACGAATATTTTGTTTTTATACTGTTTTTTAACAATGTTTTTTGTCTGGACTCCTTGAATATTATTGGAAAAAATTATTCAAAATATTTTCGAATTATGTACTCAAAATAAAATGATCATTTTTTTTACAGAGACGTTTTGTCAGGTCGAGCTTCAAAGGTTTTCCTCACTTCCGATCTTGTAGGTCAAGCCTACTTAGGCTATCTTGTTCCAACTCGATCGCAGCTTTTCCTCGTAAGGATCGAGAAAACGAACAAACAGCAACAAATTATTTTTGGAATGGTCACGAGTATTGTTGCTAGAGACGCTGTCAGCCTCCCGGTTAGTACAAATTGTGTATTTTTATTAAGAAAGGAATTTAGTCCCAGATAGCCAGGGTAGTAAACAATAGTTTCGTATTTCAGACGCTAAATATGATCGCAACGATGGATCTGTCAAACGGAGTTACGTTATATTCGGGCGTAACGTGCGTTGGCAAAGTGCATATAACGAGCATGTTACCGAACATCGGGGGATGCAACTTCTTCATCAACAGTCTAGGCCAGAAATTGAGTTCTCCTTTTCCTCGCAGAAGTTCGCTGATCTCTCAAAATGTTGCTTCTCACGAAATCAAATTCGAAGAAGCTCTGCATCTTCTCAGTCCTGTAGGTGGAACATGTGGCAGACCTCCGATTTTGTTGGACAATTCCATGCTGGACACCGGACTTTCGGGGCTCAAAGATGCAGTTGAAAATAAAATCACACTCGAGTATGGAAATAAATTATACTACAGAATAGCCCTGCCAGCTTCGAGTACGTCTCCTCTAGGTCCGTATGAAAAAATAATTTCTTTTTTTCAGTATAAATTAATAAAAAAGTGTAAAAGTTCACTATTTTTTTCTTTACAGTTACCAAATGTTTAAAAGCTCTTCGTAGCGTTTTACAGCGAGATCTCGCGATGCAGCTGTTGGTCAAATGGTACGGAGCAAGAAACGCACCGGGTCCACAGGATTTTACTCCTGCCCAGGAATGGCATCTCTTCCTCATCAATTTGTTCACTCTATTGGGCTACGACGTTGACAAGCTTCAGCTGATTCAAAAGAACGACGAAGATCGACTTACCGAGCGCAACAGTCCCACCGTCGTTCCAAAGAAGCAAAAAACCAACGATTCTGGAACTCACGAAGATTGGCTCTATCTTCTTGGATCTAATGAGCATAGAAATACGAGTCCCTACACGGGAGACGTTCTTCGTTTGAAAGAACATACTCGAAAAACGGATTCTGCCTCGAGCACGAAACGATCGACAAATATTGGAAAGATAAGCGCACACGCTGTGTTATTTCCATACTTGCCTCTGGTTCTCTTTTCTCTTCATCTTCTCTACGAAGAACTCAAATTGAACTGTGTTATGTCGGAGAGCTTACCATTGCTCGCTCAATTACTTCATCAACTCAGCACCGACATAAATTTCAACATGTACTCGCGCCACTACTTTCTCGATTTCCCGAAGCTGTGTCGTCTCGAGGGCTGTCTGCCTTCTCAATTCACATCGGCAGAGCTTGAAAAAATTACGTCACCGAACTACATGCCTGTCAAGCCGCCGAGTATTTTCGAGACTCTGCACAATCTTCTCAACGGTGTGAATATTCCGGCTTACCCTTATTTGAGTCGAGTCAATCCAAGAACGAAGTCGATCATCCAACTCGTCGCACTCGTAGCCAATGAAGGAAGAGCAGAATCAATCGAGATCGATCAATTCACGAAATTGATCGTCCCTGCTGGCAGTCGTGTTGATCATGCAGAAGCTGGACTCAAACAGGAGAAAGATTTGCCTAAAAAGCAGGAATGTCCTCGAGCTGACAGAATCGTTTCGTTGTATCACGAAATGGGTCTGACAAAGCGAGATCTTGCCTGCTTGCCACCCGGAGTTTCTCTCATTTTGAAGGACATGATGCACCGATGTCGAGAACGTCCGCCATCCGATTGGCCCGCTCAGGCCTACGAATTGATCGATCGTGAGGACTTAGCAGGATTGGAGAAACACTCGAAAAAGTTCGAGCAAGATTCCGAAACGAGAAATTATCCTACCAGAGATTCAGACCAGGACGACGGAATGGAATTCGACGATTCCATTTTAAAATTACGCTTCAATAAGGATCATCGAGTCGCAGAGTTGAGAAGATTGTTGAATTCTTCGAAACCCGTCAGAATCGCCATCGTGCAACGTCCGGATGTCAGCGATCATGAATTCATCGAGGAGCAGGAACGTCATTTGCATGCTCTTTGCACGAGGACCATGGCACTTCCGGTTGCGAGAGGAATGTTCACTCTTCGCACTTCGACGCCCATCGTGACCGAGCAATTGCCGATTCCTCGATTATGCCTGACGGGAAAAGCTCCGCCTCGAGGAACAACCGTGGAACTTGCTCACATCGATGTTCCTCCGAACATGAATTTATGGCCTCTTTTCCACAACGGCGTTGCAGCTGGACTTAGAATCCATCCTGACGCCTCCAACATCGATTCTACGTGGATCGTCTACAACAAACAGCAACAGGGTGAATTCGGTGTCGAGCATTCTGGATTTTTAATGGCTCTTGGTCTCAATGGTCACTTAAAAAATCTCGCGCCCTTCAGTATGTACGAATATCTCGTCGAGGGTCACGAGGCAACGAATGTTGGACTACTGCTCGGTTTGTCAGCTACTCACAGGGGCACTATGGACGTTTCGATGACAAAGCTTCTTTCTCTTCACGTGGAGACACTTCTTCCTCCGACCAGCATTGAATTGAACGTTCAACAAAACGTTCAAGTTGCTGCTCTCATGGGAGTAGGTTTAGTTTATCAGGGAACAGCGCACAGGCACATTTCCCACGCTCTTCTATCGGAAATTGGTAATTTTCAAGTTTATTTTTACATAATCCTTCTTTTTTACCGATAAAAATAATTAAAAATGTCATGATAAAAAATAATATGTTAACAGGAAGACCACCGGGGCCGGAGATGAAGAATTGTGTTGATCGTGAATCTTATTCTCTCGCTGCGGGAATGGCTTTGGGATTGGTGGTTCTCGGACGTGGTGGAGGTGCTGATTTGGCGAATATACCAGACACTTTGCATTACTACATGGTCGGTGGACATGTCAGACCATTCACTGGAGCGCAGAAGGAAAAATATAAATCACCTAGGTAATTATTAAATTTATCCACTCGACGTAATTACGTATAACAAATATATATTTCTCTCAATTAATTTCTCTAATATTATTCTATTTTATTCTCAGTTATCAAATTCGCGAAGGAGATGCGATAAACATCGACGTTACTAGTCCTGGAGCAACGATAGCTTTGGGTCTGATGTATTTCAACACTGGCAACCGAGCTGTCGCAGAGTGGATGAGAGCACCAGGAACGCAATTTCTCCTTGACTTCGTTCGACCTGATTTGCTGCTGTTGAGGATTTTGTCACGATCGCTGATTCTGTGGGACGAGATTGAACCTACGACCTCGTGGATTTCTAGTCATGTGCCTGATATTGTTCATAAATATCGTCTACAGAAGCCGACACCAGAGATAACGCAAAGTGTTGATCTGGAGACGATGAAGTAAGTATAGAAAAAAATAAAATAATTAATCGAAAAAAAAGTTACAAAGAAGTCTACATTTCAAGGGAGAGAATTTCAAATTTACAAACTCTTTTCTCTATTTTAGTCAAGCGTACTGCAACATAATCGCAGGAGCTTGCATGGCACTGGGCCTCAAATACGCTGGAACGGCGAACGAAAACGCTTTCAAGACGCTCTACAACTACGCTCAAATGTTCACGGCTCTGTCGCACAAATCGATTGGCGAACTCGCGGGAAAATCGACAATTGAAACCTGCCTAAATGTTATATTACTTTCAACAGCTGTTGTTATGGCTGGAACTGGAGATCTGAAGGTTTGTAATAATAAAAATAAGCGAATAGACTCATTTGTCGTGCACATCTAATATCACGTTTTATTTTTATATTTTAGATCATGAGGATATGCAGACAAGTAAGGACTCGAGTCGGTCCTGCAAGCAACGTAGTTACCTATGGCTCTCATCTCGCTACTCATATGGCGCTCGGTTTGCTCTTTTTGGGTGGCGGACGATACACACTTTCGAACAGTCCAAGCGCCGTAGCTGCATTGATTATTGCACTTTTTCCCAAATTCCCAACTCACAGTAATGACAACAGGTAAACAAATTTTTGTTAACAATAGTAACATAACTATAATTTACGATTTTACAATAATTTTTCTATTTGAAATGTATTTCAATATTCGCTTTTCATTCTGTGCAGGTATCATCTTCAAGCTCTCCGTCATTTGTACGTCTTAGCTGCTGAGCCTCGTTTGATTCTGCCTCAGGACATTGACAATAAACAAAATTGTTACGCAACTGTGCTCTTGAAGTTCAAAACGGACAAATTAGCGAGTGGTCAGGAAGCTGTGCTGAAAGCTCCTTGCTTGCTTCCTCAGCTCGATAGTTTGGAGAAAGTAGAATTGAAGGACGATCGTTATTGGGAGATAGTTTTCGAAAGGGGGCACAATTGGCAGCTACTCGAAGGGATGCTTGAAAACTGCAGTTCATTGAGTGTCAAGCAGAGAGCAGGCTGTCTCTCTTATCTCGAGGATCCTCATGTAATTCCGTTAAAAATTGTTTAATATTTTTGTCATTTTCTATTCCCTTTTCTCAATATTTTGTCTCTGCTTTTGTTTGCAGGGATTCAGAAGTCTCGTAGCACAAACATTGACGACTGGCAACGTGATAACGTGGGCAGCACGACCAGAGCACGTCACGTCGTTCACAGACAACAAGACTGTTCTAAACATTGTAAAATATTTTTTGAGCAGAGTGTCAAATGAGAAGTGTAAATACGAAAACAAGGACGTCTTGATTATGAGTAGCCGAGAAAAAGCTCAAAACGAAGCTGCCGATAAACACACAAAACCCTACGATGGCGAAAAAATGGAGATAGGAGAGCATTGTTCTCCTCTACGAGATGTTCGACCTCCGAAAAATTTCCTCAAAATCGGAAATGAAATTTCTTACTTGGAACAGAATTTTTTGCAAACTCTTGCAATAATAGTTTATGAATGCGTCATCAAGGACAAGATAAGTTTGATTCCACTCTGGGTGAACATGTACAAAAGTATCGAAACCATCGAAACGCGACCAACGAGCTACGTTGTGTGGCAAATTAAACTAGTCTCGGCTCAAGTATTAAATAGAAATCATCTCGAGGACGCAAATTCTTTATTGAGCACCGAAAGCGTTTTGGCCATCAGACAGAGGACAGCCTCGATAGTGGATTCTTGGGAAGAAGGTAACAAAAATCATTTTTCCATTGACGAATAGCTTTAAAATTTCGTCGTTTTTTACATGTAATTCTAAACACGTGTATATACTTTTGTATCACCATTTTAAAGGATGTTTCTTTTTCTCTAAACAGAATTAAAACCTCTTCTAAAAAATTATTTGACAACGGGAAATGTCAACGGAGAGCCAGATGTTTTAGCAAAATTCAGCGCCTATTGCGTATTTAATGATATGCCCTTTTGGCAAAGCTACAACGAAACTGGAAGTAAGTTGCATATTAATTAATTCGCATATATTGAGGGGATTTAGCAATAATTGTACTCAAAATTACAAAAAATAATTTTTTTATTTTTACCAACATGTTCATTACGTATAAACTTCATTCTACGTTGTCGTTTTAATTCTATGTTTTAGTTCATCCACTGATCAAGAACCAGGCGACGGAAGATGTTCCAGATACTACATTGTACGAAATGTACAAACTTTTAAGTAATTAAGAAAACAAAAACGAGAATAAAATTAATTAGCTATCTGTGATCCGAAACGGAAAAGGTGCTACACTATGCAACTAGTAACTTAACATTAACGAATCTTTGCATAAATTAAGTCATGAAATTTTATTGTAAAAATTTAGTCAAAAATGAAGTGTTGCACTGGAAGACCTTGTTGGAATTAAAGTGTCTGTGTATTCAGTCCTTATGCACTTCGTTGTACATAAACGTTTTGTTCCACCTTAAATATTATTTAAATATAATATTTTTCATGAAAATCGACTCTTTGAATTGTTATCATTCGCTCCTACAAACTTTCACCTTTTTCAAAAACCATTCGTACGCTCTGATAATTTTTCTCCAATAATTTACATTAAAAAAAAACGAATATAAACTCTGTAAAGCAGTACAAAATGTAAATCGCAGGATCTAGACTAAAAATCGTCTTCTTCTGTAAAATAACTCTTCATGAATAATCGGATTCCCCGTTACAGTGTGAATCGCATTGTCAATGAAAGCTCCAACAAAAGTATAACAATAAATACAGCCCGCAAGTATGCCACCGAGATGTCCTACGAAGGAAGCATTTGGAACTAGCATGTGAATTAATACTAATTCAGCCCAAACAGCAAATTTGCTCGGAACTCTGAAACTCCCCACGTTGTGCAGTCTGTCTTGTTCTTCGCATATGACTATCACTTTCAGAGCAAATAAAACAGCTGAGAAACCAACGGCGCATGTGGTCAGGTACGACCAATCTCCGGTGATCTGCATCAGGCCCCAAGACAGAGCAACGTACATGGAGCTACAGCCGACGGAGAGTATGGCCAGAAGAATCGCAAAGTTCGTTGTTCCGTACATTGGCTCTAAGTACGATCCCTTGAGGATGAAGGATACCATGTTGTAGTAGAGATGCATGTCTGAACCGTGCTCAAAGTTAGAGACGATGAATGATCGCCAGTCTTTGTACTTTATGATTTTTATCGCCGATATGCAAACGTCTTCAGCATTCCATGGAACTTGTATAACGCCAATGAAGAGCAGAGCCTGTTAAAGAATTGAGAAAAAAAAGAATTCAAGAATTAAATTGTGTGTTCAAAAATTGAGAAAAAATAGAATCCAAGAATTGACGAAAAATTTCAAAAATTAATTTTTTCATATTTTTATATTTACGATACCTGTCCGATGACACCGAGAAGTGTCGCGGGTGGAATTTTGTCAAGACCATAATTCATGGCTTGCACTCCTAGTAAATACAAGCCGTATTGCATCCCCTGATTTCTTCTCTGCCCCGGTCTCATTTTTCTTCATAAATTCTTTTTACCCGGTAAAACTGAGTTTCAAACTTTCGATGTGTTTGTAAACGTCAAGATTTTATAACCTCTGACGTTTAGTAAAATCACACAATGTTTCGTCACGTCCGCTTCTTGCCGTACTCGAATGAGAACTAAGTCGATTTTCTTTGAGATCACCAAACGCGAATATTTTGCCAATGTCCTCTTTTTATTTTCAAGAAACACTCGAAATTTCCAGACAGTTCGTGTGCTAAAGGTTATACACGTTTGACACGGCCGTATACATGTAAATAGCTCTTTCGCCTCTTTCGACGAATCAGCGAGCGAGTTTGACTCGACACGTACGTGTTCTTTTCGCACCGGCGATCCCGAACACATCAGTGATTCGAGTACGTAAATATTATGCAACGTGAGTATATATGGATATATATATATATATATATATAAATAATGAATTCTGATCCTTCGAAACGTACTTATATGTATCGATGCCGGCAAAAATATGCTAAATTATGCAACAAATAATTTTTAATTGTTTAGTGTCGTTAAAAATTCGTTTTCCAGGAGGGAAAAAAACTTGTGATGAATTTGCTATATACCTAGCGTAAAATTGCTTTGTAAATTTAACTAAAAATATTTTGTAAATAATTATATCCTTATCGAAGAACATGAACAAAAACTTAAAGTGTGCATTTGAAATTATTTTCGGTGGCGAATTTTTAACGTTAAAAAGAATATGAAACCAAAAATCGAAAGAATGACAAAGACAAATGAATTTCTCGACTATTTTTATGTTCAACGCTGACTAAAAATTCGTAAAAGAAACTGATCAATCTCGAGTGAAGCTTTTTCGAGGACAATTCCTCTTTGTTTACGAAACTTCGATAGAATTACGTAGACATAATGTGCTCTAGGTACTCAAGAATAATAGCAGAGATAAAAAAAATTAACGACCGGAAGTACATATAGTTTTTGTTTAGGACGCCAACGGCTTAACAAAAAGATTTTTTATTAGAAAATTCACTCGTGGATGCTTTTACTGCGTTTTATATGTTTTCAATATTTTAAACTTTTATTGATATACATATAGAGTTAATAAATGTTATATATCATATCTAAATTGAATAAAAACTTCTTTTTTTTGCAAAAAATTTGTTTTTCCGGTGTATCCTCCCGCGTTGCGCAATAATCTTTTTTGCGATACAATTCGCATCGCCATATCGCCAATACGGATGTTAGACGTTTTGCGACTTCGACGGTACTTGTCGCTCGCGGCATTCCCGCGTAAAACATCAGCGGCGTCCTTTCTTCATTGCGAAACCAGGAAGAAAACAAAACCGCATCGAAAAGCTCGAGTCGACGGAACGGACATTGAACAATGAATCCTGCAAGATGTGAGTTAATTTTCCGAAATTTGCACATATTTATTCGTGTAAGAAATAAAATTTATTTCAACAAATTTATTCTATGAATATGAATATGAAGTGGATATGGGATGACATGAAACGGACAATGAGCAATGGCTTCTGAAAGAAATAATTTTTCCGAAATTCAGTTATTTACAGAATATAATTCATAACGAATTAATTTTATGAGAATTTATCGTCAGTTGAGTACATCCTGATATGCGTCTCTCAAAATTTCGATTCGGTAAATTTTAGCTTATGTATATACGACGCCATCAGTGGACCAAAATAATAGTACATTGTGCACCGCGGAGACGAGGAATGGCGAATTTAACATCGCGCAAGGAGTTATATGAGTCCTCGTCTCCAAAGTACACTCGATAATTTATATACCAAGACTGTGTTTTCCTCGCTTTTTCGAGCGTCTTTTGGGGGACGAGATTCTCAGTCCCAAAAGACGCTCGAAAAAGTGAGGAAAACGTGGTTGCGGCATATAAACGTTTTTTTTTTATATTTCCAACTTTTTTTTACACAATAGTTAATTCGACGCCGTCAGTAATTAAAAAAACTGGGTCAAAAAATTAAAACGGAATGCTCACTTTCGCTTGTTTATGTTTTCATAAAATTTTTTATTGCCGGACACAAACTTTGTCCGTGTGTAAAATTTGTTGTGTAAAACATGGAGTTTACATTTTGCTTGAAATATCTGACATCACTGGATATTTCAATAGTATTTACAGTGAATTACAGACGCTAATCGCTAATAATACAAAACATTGATTTTTCAAGAGGCAAAGGGACCAGTAGATCCTATTTTTGAGTCGTACACATTAAAAATAGTAAATTTATACATACAAAATATAGAATTATTATTAAAACTCTTGTTCACATGAACTACCAATCAAGTATTATCAATATGACATACAAAACTGTGATTTTTTAATTTCACATTATATAAAAAGATTAGAAATTTTCATGATACATGTAGTCTCAATAATTTATCACAAAAAACAATTCGTACGCTCGTATATTCGATAGACAATTTTTCATCAAATTGGAGGAAGCCGAGCTTCCTTCCTTTTTGCATATTTACTTCAATCGTTCATGATAATTATTTTTGCCGAAAGAAAAAAATAAAACAAAACGATCGATACATTATCATACGTACAACGAGCCTCAACGCATTTTTATCACACATACAAAATAGATGATAACGGTTAGTAAAAGGTCTCGATGTGATGATTTTATGAGTCAATGAAGTCGAAAGGGAACTGCAATATTTACAAGATTTTTCATTGCCGAAAGGCGTCTTTCAACAATGAACAAGAATGAGATGAATGCTTTTTTCACAAAAAATTCCCACAAAGGAATGGCTACAACTAATCAAATAAATAAGGATGAATAGCGAAATAGTACTTTAGCATGACCGATCGATGCATGGAATTTTACGAATTTCCGAATTTCGTAAAATTTCGATGTTTCTGCATCTTGGTCATTTTTTTTTCTCTTATCTTAAGTGAGGAAAATGGCCATTGCGACTTTTGTTATTTTTTCAGTAATATCGGATGTTGCGGTTCGAAAGTTCTGGAACTCGCTCTCGGAAGATCGGATTGTAGCGGCGGTAATACGAATTCCTGCTGATCGGGATGAGACTCGGTCGTGGCACTGATTTTTCTGGTACATGGCTGTTCAATGAATTCAAGCTTACAAGAGAATCGTAGCTTGGTCTGTTGTATAATTGTCTGGGACTGTTGACTTCGATTTCAGAGACTGACGGGACTTTGGAGTACTTTATGTCCTCGATGTCTTCGTCGCGTGGCAACGGCCTCTCCGCGTCTTCCGGTACTGGACGTCCGTCCGGGAATACACGGATCACCATGGGACCAACCAAATACGGACCAGCATGGTCTGAAGGTCGGACGTAATCGTTGATCCTGGCGGATTCTTCCCCGAGTCCATTGTTATCGTTTTCACCGGTAACTGTAACAGGAGGAAAAAATTGCAAATTAGAATATAAGTCACGTTTTGAGGTATCGCTACGATTATATTTTATTCAGGTGCATAAATATCAAGTAGATTTTCATTTATTTTGAATTCCACGAAATGAAACATTTTTCGGAATTCGGAAAATACTTGAATGAAAAATATTTTTGAAAATCAGGAAAAAAAACAGGTCACGTTTGATCAAGGCAACGATCTTAAATTCGCTCGGCGTACACATTTTTTCCACAACGTATTCCGGGTCCTCTTCGTGTTTTTAAAATTCAAGGTATATCTATGTAAAACTTCCGGTAAATCCGTAATCGGATTATTTACGGTTCCAAGGCTGTGCATTTCGTTCAACGAATCGCGAATGAGCCTCGGGCTACGTTGAAGCATACGCGCCGCTTGAACAAGGCCAGGACCGTGCATCTAGCGCGAGAAAAGAATGCTCAACCTCATCTTCACCTCGGAAGCTTTAAAAAAAAAGGAACGTCCGCACGCTAGCGTTGTTTGAAAAATTTTCTTTGCACGCTCTTAACAAGCAAATGTGTCAAGGCGAGCGCACAGACGTTCCTTTTCCTCTATTAATATTTACGCTGACTGGAATTTCGGTGTGACTTATCGATTATTATTCATTTCAGAAACAATGACATCCATCAAACGTCCATCAAAGTCAACATCTGTATTTGTGGAACGCGGAGAAAATGTGAAAGCCGGAGCATTTCGTTGAAATCGAGTTCGCGAGAAAAGTGACCTCCTTAACGGTCATCGGACGAGCATGCACGAGTCGCGGATTTGACGATGCGTACCGAGATATCGAAGGAACACCGTAAGAAAATCTTCCAGAACATCGAGGTGGTGAGTCGAAATAAATGCATGCAGAATTTTTATAATAATAATGATCGCTCAGGACTGACAAAGTCCAGAGACATTAGTATTAATAATATTAAAAAATAATCACCAAATGGATCGTCCTCGCCCATGTATTCCTCGTGTCCGTATTTCGTTGGGAGTCTGCTGCCCCTTACGAACGCTCTCCAAACTGTAATTGATCATAAAATTGTTTATTATTTTTCTAGACAATTTAAAGGGAATTGAAAATATGAGTAAAAATGAAATTATACTCACTCATATCATTGGCGCCGCGTTGGTACGGATCCATTCGATCCAATTCGTTCTCGTCGATACTGGCCAAATTTCTCACGCCAACGACCAGAAGATTTTTATTGCAGTCTGGGGACGACGAGTCGGCACAGTATCTGGCGACTTGTTTCGCGAACACTTTGTACAAGTGACTCATCTGCAACAATAAGATAATTTTACGTTAAAAACATATTATTTGGAGCTATTGAAAAATTTATAGCCTTCAACGTTCATTTTTGCATATTTTTTAGAGCGAATTGCCGGCTGAATGGCCGAGGCGCCAGTTTTAATTTCGTCATTTTTCAACAGCAAAAACGTATAAGTTGGAGCAAAGTCATTTTTTCCCTTCTAATTATATATCGAGGGACATTTTTTTATTCTCTAAATTACTCAAGTTATTTTGTAGTGAAATATACATGAGGATAATTTTCAGGATAAATAGAGGCAGAAATAATTATTATTCGCGAAGTTGACTTTTAGCAGAACGAATTGTTGAAAGGATTCGAATATTCCAGGCGCGTCCGGTGAAACTCTCCAATGTGTAACACGCTTGAGCGAACGGTTACACGTGCGTGTCACATTTGTACACACGCAGGAGAATCTTTTTAGTTCGCTCAGAAGCGATTGTTGATCGTCCGCGTCACGTATTCGGATTGCAACGTTTCAATTTATTTTCACAACAAAACTCGATCCATCGTTGATCGTGTCACGAAATGTTTCAACTCCTCGCTGAAATCGCTAATAAGCTATTCTAACTGAAAATTCGCAATTACTGATGAATTGACGAAAATTTAAAAATTTCGTAACTTCTCTCGTGAAATTCATTCATTAATAAAATTCCACTTTACATCAGTTGGCTCGTTTTCTATTTTCCGGATATTGAGAGAAAGTTTAGGACGTCAGTCGAGGATGAGTTCAAAATAAACAAATGTTACGTCTGTTTTTTAACCATCAAATATTTGCATAAATCTTCAGAAATTTTCTTTTTTTTTCCTCTCTCGTCGAAATTCTTCACGTTGAAATTCAAAATGAATGATTTTTCCGTTTTGCAGGGAAGTCGTAAACTTGGGAATTCATTTTATTCATCGAGTACAAGATCGGCTGGAATACAGGTCGAAGAAGAAAGTTCGTACATCAGCATCGTCGAGAACTCCTCGACAGTGAGTGATTAAGGGAAAAACGACTATCTCCAATGAGCTACTCTCAAAATTCCACGCTCCAACTAGTTTTACGTTTATATACTTGTATTATAAGGGAGAGAGGAAACTCGCTTCACCCGACCCGGTCTAGTTCTAAATAGCCCGGGAGAAGAGAGTGTTCTTGAACTTCAACTAGGAAGTTTAACGAGCCGTAGAACGAGCACGGTGAGATTGCTTTTTCTACCTTCGGACGCGTTCCCAGATATAATTTAGCTCTCGAAACTCCATATATAAAAATCTTGACCACGATACCGAAGACTTTTCACTTTCTCAATAGTTTCGCTAAAATTGTTTCCTCCATTAAGCGAGACTGGAGGATCGTGAAAATCCGAGGACATTGCAGTTATCCATTGTTCACAATTTTATCTGATAGTGAGATCTTCAATTAAACCGACAAAATTGCTCGAGATCAAAGCTCGAACTTTTTCATAACGAGTTGCTTCGTCCATTTATCATAAGTAATACAACATTGCCTTTTATGAATTACCGGAGAAAATAGCCTCGAATGCACTCGATTGTTCGGTGAAAGTGTTGCGGTCGCGGGTTCGAGCGTCTGAATCGAGAAGATTTTCCCGCTCTTGTATTTAGATTCGAGTTTTGTTTTTAATTGATATCAGAAAAAATCTCTTTAATATCAAAACTAATTTGGTAAAATGTGAAGAATAGTTTGGATTCTTTTATCTAGCTTTGAACTAAAGTTTAAAAAATAAGGATTCAAAACATACTTTTTCTTCCTTCGAAAGAAATTCCCACATCGGTATCGCTGACCCGTTGACACTGGCAGCGAGACAGCAACTCAGAAGGATCATGACCGCTGTCCAGTTCCTCATTGATCTGATCTGGCGCGTCATCTTTCTCGATGCTTGTTTTTATTTAAGTAACAAGAGTTTTTTTTCAAATGTTTTTAGGATAATCACAAAGCAGTTTCGTGGCACTTTCGTCTCACTTTGATCAACCAACAGCACAAATGTTTCTTGTGATGTTCTCGTATCTTCACGATGTATCGACGACACTTTCTTTTCGACGGTGGATGAGGATACAACCGAGAAAATAATGAATTCTTGGAGCTTGTGGTACGAGTGTTTGGAGTAAACTGAAGGCAACGTGGTGAATCGGTCAGTTTTATCTTGGCCGGACAGATAGGTGGAGTGGCCCGAGTTTGGTACGCGATCGTTGGTCGCGCCAGCCCCACTCCTTCTCGCTCGCTCAAAGTACGCACACGCCGGCTCGACCTACCTGAGCCTGTGACGTACTGTTTACCGGCGAGAATAGCCAGCCAAGTCCTGCTTCGCGCTCCACACATTCTCATTTTTCAAAGGCTTACGCACGCAGAACGTGCGTAAAAGAATTATTCACGGGGACCATTTTTTGACTAACCCGAAACGATAGAATTTTTTCACGTGAGAATGCGAATCGGGCGTTTCTTAATTGAGCTTCAAGGGCCCGAGACGTCCTCAAACGGATCCTGTTTCGTCGTACCTTTTATCTATTTTTCATTTTTATTCGAATATAAAGTTTCAGAAAAACAGGAGATGATTTCCGAGCGATATTTTTCTCGGTGTTTACTTCTTGGTCATTGTTTGTTCTGACATGCGTGCTTATATTTGCATTTTTTGTGGCTTCGTTATTCAATGAGAAAAAAAAATTAAATTACGTCTCCGCTCGGAAAATTTTTGACGAAACGTGTTATACGTTTGCGTTTTCTGTAAAATTTGCCTCGTGGCTTACACATGCTCGTTTCCGTGAATTCAATGTCCTAGAATACTCTAAAGGGCATCGAGTCTACGCACGAAACGATTTGAATTTCAATTGTTTATTTATTCAAATTTTTATTCAACCGAATCGTTGATCAACAAATCTGTTAGATTGTTCAGTTATATTAAGACGAGACTGTCGCGTTGCGCGATCCCTTCAATGTCCTTGAACAAAAAAGATTCCGGGCAAGAAATATTAACTTATCGTCGATTCGCGGTTAGATCGTAAAACTCTGGTTACTCATTGTTATTTCTCATTCTTGATAATCGTTATTCGAAGGCCTCGTTCATCGTACTATTTTCCTTCGCGAATAGCGTCCTTAAACTCAATTTTCGTCATTAAAAATGTAGATTTTCATTTTTAAATGGGCAAATAAAAAGACGCGTTGGAATTATCAACATGGAGGACGTTCCCGTTACGTTGACCCGACAATTAATTCTCTACTCGATAAGGACACTGTGAATCGTCTTCAAGTTACGGCCTTGACCATTAATTCATATTTCATGCACACGATGCACTTGCTCTTGAGAAAAATCAATACTCGAATGCAATTGATCTGTTATCTTGAGATCAATTTGCATCGTTTATAAAAAAAAATTGACATAGAAATTGAAAAAAATGAATTGATCAATTATGATGCACCACATGAAAGTGATCGATTTTCCAACTTGAAAGCATTTTAGTATTTAGATCGCTTGAAATTTCATTTGTTCAAGAAAATACTTGGCAACTAAATGTGTGTTGAATTATACATAAAAGTTTGCTTAAATGTTCATAAATTCATGCATTTTTTAGGCTTCTAATTTTATATCTCCCTTTAATTAAATGAAAAAACAAAATACTCGAATGCAATTGATCTGGTATCTTGAGATCAATTTGCATCGTTTATGAAAAATATTGGTATAGAAATTGACAAAAATGAATTGATCAATCATGATGCACCACATGAAAATGATCGATTTTCCAACTTGAAAGCATATTATTATTTAGATCGCTTAAAATTTCATTTGTTCAAGAAAATACTTGGCAACTAAAAGTATGTTGAATTATACATAAAAGTTTTCTTAACCCCTGACAAGCACACATCTAAACCGTATACCTCTTCTGGCATTGAGGGTGAAAAGTACCCACCACAATTCATTCTCAAATATCTCGGTCCCT